>JACJUY010004808.1:42503-70513 GCA_014220935.1 Platorchestia sp. MABIK
GCTGTTAAGGATAGTATGGAAGTAGAAGTGAGACATCGAGTGAGTGAAGGCTGTAAGACATTGGGTGAAATGAGGAAAGTTTTTGAATGCAGGAGTTTGAGTATGAATGCTAAGAGGGGACTGTATGAAAGTTTGATTGTGCCAGTTTTGTTGTATGGAGCCGAGTCGTGGGGTTTTGAGAGTCGCTGAGAGGAGGAGGATGGATGTGTTTGAGATGAAGTGTTTGAGGAGCATGTATGGAGTGACAAGAAGAAATAGGATCAGGAATGAGTTGGTTAGGGGACAGACGGGGGTCATCAAAAATCTGAGCAGGCGAGTGGATGAAAGAGTGCTTGGATGGTTTGGGCATGTTGAAAGAATGAATGTTGAGCGGCTGGTAAAAAGATTTATATGTCGGAAGTGAGTGGTATTAGAGTGCGAGGTAGACCACGAATGTGTTGGATGGATGTGGTGAAGCGTGCTTTGTATGAAAGGGGTCTGACTGTGGATGTGGCGAGAGGGATGACTGCGGACAGAAGTGAGTGGGGGCAGTGGATAAGAAGGTTATTTTATTTTTGACGCGGTACTGGGAGCTTGCCCGCGTGTGATGGGGTTGACCAACCCTGTGCGGGGGGAGAGGCTGCACTCAATGAAGCGGTCGGGGTAAACCAGCTATGGCTGTCGGACCTGACTGTGGAAGGTGCTTGTGCTGGGCTGCTGCTGATCCTTGCTGTTCTGGTGCGGCCAGTGCTGCCTCTCTCGCATCCTAGTGACTAAGGGTGTTGTTTGTGGCCTGCTGTCGGCTACCCTCCCATAAGGAGGAGAGGCCTGGTATATGTATGTACATATTATAGAGCCACAAAGTCTTCCACAAAAACTCCATTGTTCGTTCTCCGAAATCACTTTCACAGAAGTACACTGTTCCTTTGTGCCTGATAAAGAGAACAAATTCTTTGTACTCGCGCGAGTCACTTTTATTGTACACACAAAAGGCCTAGCAAAGTTTGCCTAGGAGAGCGTAATTTTTTTTCTGTGGATGTGTCGTGTTGTAGTCCGGCGCTCCCAGACGATGCAAATAAGGCAGACCCGCAGGGAAGCGCTGCCGTGTCGGACAGTCTGGCGTTCCCGAGCGAGGCAAAAAAATATTCCTAGAAATCTATGTAGTTCTCTAACTGCAACTCTCTGTCAGAGACGTTAGCAGAATAAAGATACGTAATGTCAGATCCACACAATTGACAACCCGTCGTCGGTAAATAAACTCTAGAGCCAGCTTCTACTCTTGCATTGGCCAGCTGTCACTGCTGAGGTAACGATGAACATCACCTCTAAAAGGTAGTTGATATGCCTGTTAGAGTTTAATAAATTGTGTTGCTTCATACTATAGTTAAATTAAACTTTTTTCACCAGACTTAACTTTTTTGGCCAGATTTAAAATTTTTGACCAGATTTAACTTTTTTGACCAGATTTAACTTTTTTGACCAGATTTAACTTTTTTGACCAGATTTAACATGTTTGACCAGATTTAACTTTTTTAGATGATGAACTTAAAAATCTCCCTTCAATGCCTTTAAACAAACATCGGCATCTACGGATGCTTTATTTCCAATTGAAGCATGATACATATCACCTTTTACATTGGTTTTTCAAATGCCTTATAACTAACACCAGGACGCCATAACGCTTTCCCCCGGTCAAAGACCGGTTCCCATTTCAGACACCTGGGTAGAGTGGGGTATTGTGCTTAGAATTTTTCTCCTATACCCAACAGAGAAAATCGCCACCAGCGCCGAGACTCGAACCCGCGTTTCCCACACGGAGTCAGGTCCTATAAACACACGGCTATGGCGAGCACTTGGTGAGATTCAATACTAAATATATGAAGCGACGATACAAAAGCTTCTCATGGAACGTCATCGATTTTGCAGGTCAATAACAAGAAAATAAAGTCGATAAGATTTTTTGCAGTTCACTAAATCGTATCCACTTTGTACATTCATTGATTGTTTACACGCTAATAAAATTTGCTCAATATCTTCCCACTTCGTCTCTTAAATGTAGATACAGAGTAAAGAAAAAGAAAAGAAAACTCATAAGCTGCAAGGAAAATCTACGCAGCCAAATAATCACTGAATTGACCTTTTCACAGTCCTGAAAATAAGGCTTCCCTTTAACAACCTCATTTCTTGCCGAAATGAACAGAACTTTGGCGAGCAATTACCGGCGTTTCCTACTCCACTGATCAAATAACTCTCGAGCTGACTTAAATTTACTAAGAACCGTGTTCGAGCCACCCGAAGAACCTGATTTTTATTCGAGTTCAGGTCTATTTTCTGCCGTGGCGAGGCCATGGCGGAACACGGGAGGGACGTCGAAGAAACCTTCCGTGGCGGCCTGCCAAAAAATTAGATTCTCGGTTCCTTTAAATGGGACAATGACCGCCAGGGAGTCCTCGGAATGTCCCTGAGTGTTTGCAAAAACGAGAACGAGAGTTGGAAAGTATATCACTGGGAAATAACTTGTGACAACCACGTGCCATTTGTAAACGAAGTTTTTCTTTAATTGAGTTCCTTTTTTCGTACAGCCACAGAACAGGTTAATTAGAGGCTTTTTTAAATAGTTTCAAATTTTCTGCATCTACTGAAGTCTTTGTTTTAAACTTGAAGGTTACTTGCATTTAATTTTTTCAGCGATTGGGTACTTAACAAAGCTAGCTGACTTGGACCTCAGGGCGCCGAGGTTACCAGATGGGCCTTTTGTACAGTTTAAATTCTGGGCTTTTTCGACAATTTAAATTCTCTATTTGACCCTTTTACTGGGCATTAGGGAAAAAATCCCAGCATTTGGTGATACTATAAGATTATCAGTCATGAACATGTAGAATTCGCAGATACCGAGCGATTTTCAGGGCTAAATTTTATTGAAAAAAACTGATTTACGTGCTCCAGTCAGAAAAATGGCACTGACAAGCGAGCAAAGAGGCCTCACTGGGTCCGTCGTGAGTGTCTGCTTCAGACTCAGCTGTTACTCGAAGCAATCTAATTTGACGGCCCTGAAACGTTCAGCCCAACACGGTTTGCGACGAGAGCCCTCGACGTACATCGATTCAGAAGCCAAAATTTGCACAAGTCTTCGGCGCACGCGACTGTGAAATGACTGAGCATACAGGCAATTTTCCTTTACGCCTGATTCTAGTCCGAAAAATTGGCAGCTCACGTAGCTCATTCAGTTCACCAGAGAGTCACTTTTATCACCAAACATCGCAGCCGCTCTCAAAACCATGCACTGACTGAGAAAAATGCTTGAGAACAATGAAGAGCAGTTTTCAAAAATATATATAATTTTTAGTATAAGTATTCCGAACGTTTCCATGCTAAGTATTCCTTTGAAGGTAAAAATTCGATGCCTACAATGCTGTTTACGTTAGGTCACGCTGAAATATCTTCACCATCAGTTCAGCGGCACACACTGTTTTTGCGTCGGAGAAAGTGAATGCTAATTTTCAAGCTAATAAAAATTTACTCAACATCTTCCCACTTCGTCTCTTTAATGTAGATACAGAGTAAAGAAGGCTAAAAGAAAACTCATAAGCTGCAAGGAAAATCCCCGCAGCCAAATAATCACTGAATTTACATTTCACAGTCGTTGGCAGCTCAGACCCAGAGTGCTTCTACAAGAGCACTGTTAGAACTTGAAATTTTGATAACCTTTCTTTATAATTGTAGAGTATGAGGGTGAGTGACCAATACGCGTCACTATTTGCACTTTTTACGGGAATGAAGATTCCCAAATCTACCGTCGTCCAGACCTAGTAACTAGGTCTGGACCCACGTGTACCCAGTAACTAGCACGGGTCCAGACCCAGTAACTAGCACGGGTCCAGACCCAGTAACTAGCACGGGTCCAGACCCAGTAACTAGCACGGGTCTAGACCCAGTAACTAGCAAGGGTCCAGACCCAGTAACTATCACGGGTACCCAGTAACTAGCACGGGTACCCAGTAACTAGCACGGGTTCAGACATAGTAACTAGCACGGGTCCAGACCCAGGAACTAGCAAGGGTCCAGACCCAGTAACTAGCACGGGTACACAGTAACTAGCACGGGTCCAGACCCAGGAACTAGAACGGGTACCCAGTAACTTGCACGGGTACCCAGGAACTAGCACGGGTTCAGACCCAGTAACCAGCACGGGTTGTGATACAATGTCATCACAGCGCAACTAATTTTGGCCCCGGTAAAATAGTGCGACATTTTATTTTCAGCGGAGTTTGAGGCAGGTGATTTTTTTCGATGTTGATTTCAATAGCGAGGGATCGACTTTTTCCTAGCCCTTCTTGTCAAAATTGAACATTTTCATTTCGGTCTTAAGAACATTTAACGTTTTTTTTCTTTGAGTATTGTAACTTCAGCGTTTACAGCATTGAATATTTTTGCTCCTTCCTTCCTTCCTGCTGCTGCTGCTGATACTCCACGACATTTATTATGTTCATGCTCTTCAAAATAGATTTTCAAAAGCTTGCAGCTAACCATGAATTTTTGCAGCACGAATATGCAACTTGAAGCATTAGAACGCGTAGCTGGCTTATTTCCTGTGAACGCTGCGATATTACAGATTTGTGTTCAAATTATCAAAGTCACTGTACATTCACCTGATTCGGCTGATAATGAACCGGGTACTTTATAATTAATCCTATTTTAAATTATTCTCCATGAGCTCTTTGATGTGTGTGAAACGATACATTATGGCTTGAGTGGATGGCCGACATAAGCCGATCTTTGTGTTGGCCAAAAATGTTCTGTTTATTTTATTAAATATGAGTTGCTCATCTGGAAAATACGTTACGACTGCACGTTTCAGGGGATAGCGTTATAAACTAGTTATATAACAGATAACCAAATGGAGTTCAAAAATTGAATTGATAATAAAGATTATCATTGATAATATTGATAATAAAGATCGTTGTTAGAAATGTATTCTTGCAAGCGAAACGTGATGTGGGCCAAAAATATTTGACTCTAACGTGATCCATTTTAAAATTTGATTTATATCAGCAATGATAACCCTAATAGTGAAACGACAGTCGATTTATCTTTTCATGCGAATCATTTATCATTAAGAATCATTAGTGATAGTAATAAGTGCCATTCTGAAGTTCAACTTTGCAAATTTTTAGCTCGACATGAGAGTATTTTAAAATTTTTGGGAGCTATTTTGACGGCCTTATTTTATTATTTTCACTCGAACCACAGTCAGTTCGCTTTAGTGCATTAGCTACATGTATCAAAAACTCAACTCTAAAATAGTTGAAATAATATTTTGAAAACTATTTATTTCCCTCAATAAACATGTGTGCGAATTTGTCTGCTACGTAAATTCAAAATGCATGAATGAATTATTTTCATCTTTCAATTTCTAATTGGCTGTTGAAAAAATAACATTTTTAATTGCAATTCTTTACGGTTTTTGTTCACTGTTGAAAAAGCAACTTTTTTACCTGTAATTCTTTAGGTCATTGTTGCAGAATGACATTGGCAACTTTGGCAAGGCAACGACGCTGTTGACGTTGGCTGTTCTGATGGACGTCGTGGTGACGTAAACACAACGTCTGTGCGGAGAAGCTGAAGGTGTTATGATGGGGCTCAGCGAAAACTTTTTCAAGGCTCAGAACTCGCGGTTCTCTTACTATCGCCGACGCACTAGAATGGAAGGCTTTGAACGGTTGTTGTTTTTTCAAAAGCGATGCTACTTCCGATCTCAGTTTCGTGAAGTTTCGCTGACCGAAAACGCGTTTCATGCTTCATTGGAGCGTGTAAACCTCAAAGTTTTTGATTGCTTCAAATTGAAAGTGTAGACTAAGTAGAAAGTGTAACCTCTCTAAGTCCAGAAACAGTACCCAAGTTAAGAACAAATCGTAGCGGCTTTCATAACTTTCCGCCAATAAAAACTCTTTTGTTCCCTATTTACAAAAAAACGATTCCCGGTTTTACCGATTTACAGAACAACGATTACAGATTTTACCGATTTACAGAACAACGATTACCGATTTTGTCGATTTACAGAAACAACGATTACAGATTTTACCGATTTACTGAACAACGATTACAGATTTTTACCAATTCACAGAACAACGCACGCATTTCGCGCTGATTCCTGGAGATAGAAATCGTGTATTTTTACGCGCTCTCATGCAGGTTTTCACTTAGCCGTTGAAATAATCATTTTTATCAAATCAGTTCCAAATTCATGAAATTTGTTCCAAATTATAACTCAATTTCTTAAATGAAATCTAAAAATGTTTGACCATCAACTAACGTATATGCAAATCAGTCGAAGAACTGAAAGATGATTTTTTTTTTATTAAGGCTGCTCAATAAGATAGAGCCACACGCTTCAGTTTGTTTTCAAACCCTAGAAGTTAACTCTCATGGGTACACAAAGAGCCAGCGAAGTATTAAACGGAATGCCCAGAGGACGTAATTCTGCTTTTATAATGGGGACCCGCCCTGACCTCTGCCCCTCTCCCTCGCCCAGGTTAATGAACCTCGTCCAGGAAATTAGGGAAAACTGTGACTCTAACCCGCATTAACGTCCCTTCCTGTGACCCAACTCGAGCGAACTGAGCGTGTTTTTATACGTTAAAAGTTCAGGACGCACTTTTCTAAGGCAAATAAATGTCCTACAGTTTTAACGCAGCAAGCTCCGCGATTTCAAGGACTGAAGTGTCGAACACTCAAGATGTAGAACAGATCTCGGGATATCCATGTCGTAATGTAACAGGAAATTTAAAAACAATTTCGATTGTCCAATTATGCCGTTTAATATAATGATCTCTGATTTATGCAGTAATCACGAAAACAAATACATTTTCTTTATTAAATTTCCCTTAGAATAAGAGAACTCGCCCCTGATGAAAGCTAATTGGCAACTTATTAAGAAACCGAGTTACATATTAAAATGTGTAAGGTTTTCGGTTACTCTGATATCATCAGGGGCATGCTTCGAGAATGTTTCAGTATTTTCCTTACTAGTAGTACAGTTTCCTGCCTAGCATTTAGCAGCGTAGTAACTTTTTAGCTACCACATAAAAATTGCGTCGTGATCCATTTTCACAGACAACATCAAAACTCAGGGTTCACTAAAATGAAAACAGCAGCAGATTTCAGGAAAGCAATCGGAGATTGTCTGTGCTCGTCATAGATTGTATCGGGGGTCTCAGAGTCTTTTTCCACAGAACGTCGATGGTCTCAGGATCTGTTGCCACAGAACACCGATGGTCTCAGAGTCTTTTACCACCGAGGATCGATGGTCTCAGAGTCTTCTACCACCGAGGGTCGATGGTCTCAGAGTCTTCTACCACCGAGGATCGATGGTCTCAGAGTTTTTTACCACCGAGGGTCGATGATCTCAGAGTCTTCTACCACCGAGGGTCGATGGTCTCAGAGTCTTATGCCAGCGAACATCGATGGTCTCAGAGTCTTCTGCCACTGAGTTGATGGGACAAAGTACGAGTACACGGCTAAATTCTCCCTCTACATATATCAAATTGCACAGCCAAAGAAGAGTCAAACCTATGAAGACATAGTTCAATCATCTACGATTGTTTCTAATGTAACGGAATCACAATAGTACTTCGTTAGAACATATATTTAATACACTAGTAAGTGTAGCAGCATAAAATTGATAAATTGTGATTTTTTTTGTAATTTTTCAGTCTGAGATGTACTCCCGAGGCCCATTTCTCGCAGGCGGTCAACAACACTGCAATTTCTGATTCAATCTTTACATTTAAAGAAAACTTTACTTCACGGTTTCTTATAGGTATTGCATCAATGATGTCATCATTGTGCCATCATCATTGCATCAATGATGACACGATGAAAACTAGCGTCTCCATCGTTCAAGTGGACAAAATGCTTGTTGGCTTCATTATTACGCAGCATATTTATCAAGAAGAATAGATTACATGTAATAAATAAATCAATTCATTTTTTTGTGATAGGTTCACGACAGGGGGCTATTTAGGTATTCTTTTATTGGTCTAAGAGACAGACAGTTTGTAAAAGACTAACAGAAACACGACGTTTCTTTTTTTCATTAATTATACGTTTTCCTTTTCGTTGCGAATTCGTTTCTCTCACCAACGCAATATTTGATGCAACAGAAGTAATTTCTTTAAATGACCGCATTTTCTCAACAACGCCAATGAAAAATTGCGAGTGTGTTCTGACATGAACTCTTTCAGAAAGTAGGACGTTTTATTTTCCATCAAAGGTAAGGACAAATTTTATTTTGAAGAAATTCGAGCATTTTTAAGGTTCGACCGAAGTTGGATTCTTCTCATTCTGCACAATGTGAGGAGTTTAATTTCACAAAGCGGAATATTCACCTTCAGTGGGATTGGCAAGGACAGCGTTCATCTCACTGTATAGAGTGGATATATAGCGGATATTTTTGCACGTCAGATAGAGATTATAACGAAACAATGATGTTCAGGATGGTCCAAATTGCCAAACGAAAAAGAAAATTTGAATACCGTGAGGCGTGGAGGATGCAAGTGAACCAGTTTATCATTTACATAATCCCGACGGGACGAGAGGCCGCATTTTCAAACAATATACGTCTCAGAGCAGTACACTTAGCAGCGTAAATTTTCCCAAGATTACTTTGCTAAGCTACGTGCAGAATGTAGCGTAGTCCGCTTAGCAGAATTCCCTCCCCCAGCACTTCCGCTGTGAAGATTTTGAATCGCTTGAAATTCGTTTAAAAATCGTTAGAAAATCGTTGGCAAATCGTTTAAAAATCGTTAGAAAATCGTTTAAAAATCGTTTGAAAAATGTTTGAAAATCAGTGGAAAATCGTTTAAAAATCATTCAGAAATCGTTTGAAAAGCTTGCTTTTGGTCTCGTGCGTTACCCTCCGCCTGCGACTCGATTCCACAACCGGAGAGTATACGAATGCGAGATCGAGCGGAATCGCTACTGTTACGCACAAAGTATTTCAGTTATAACGAAAAAGAAAAAGAAAAACTGTGTTTATTTCCAAGAAGTTTGATAAATTAAAATGTATTACAACATGTTGGATTTAAAAAAAATGTATTCATGGGGTGCCGTGGTTTGCAGTGGAGCTTGTGCTTAATTATAAATATTTAAATTTTTTAAAAGTTTTTAATTGCAACTACCTTCGTAATTATAATCACTCGTAAAAGTCGATTGAGCACATTTTCTGTCAAAGGTAAATGGAAAAGAATGGTAATGTTACTGATAAAATGATAAGATAAGAAGCAACCATGAAGTAATCACCTTCAATAATTACAGATGGAAAATTACTAGCCTTTCATTTTGATAAAGTGCTGTTATCATTTCTGTTAATTCATCATGAATTCAAAGACCATGGTAGCCTTCATGATGGACAGTAATAACTGCTCGTCTCGTTTACATTCGAAAGAAATTTGCGAGAATCGAGATGTACGAGCAAAATTGTATTGAAGAAATACGCACGAATTCTTCAAGCCATGTAATCCAATCCACTTGATAAAAACTCGGTGAAATGCTCATATTTTGTACCATGAAATTTCTTGCCTGGTTGGGCAATTTTCTGCTCTAAACTGACTCAATCTCGGAAATTTTCGGATGCCCATCAAGCTGAGGCGCGCACACGGAACACCTTCCCTCAGGCCAGCCGCTCCTCGGACCGGCTTGCTATCAGGGCAGGATGGCGGAAGCGGCCGTCAGCGCTTCATGAAGAGGAATTTTCCAAAAAACGTCCCGTGAACTTTCAATAAAGGTTTGATTAATGGTTTTCGTAAGATATAAGTAATTCATTACTCGAATTTCTCAAGTCATCTTCCCTATAAACATTTTTTATTCATTTCCATGAACGTTTTGTGAATGTTCAATAAAGGTTCAATTAATGATCGTCTTACATTGGAAACAACTTTAATTTTTGCGAATCATATTGCGTAGAAATTTTTTAGCAATTTTCCACTTTTAGAAATAGTCTGTTAAAGAACTACATACACCTGTTATTTCTCAGAGATCTATTTCTTTTGATTATCAAACTGTGAATGTTGAAATTGTAAAGGCTTCAACTTACTCACTTATTGAAAGTTAATTGCTTATGTACAAAACGTTTTGTACCTATTTAAAAAGAAACTTTTAAAAGATTATGTTCCTAGTTAATCTTGAGTGTCTTTTTTACATTCGAACCCAAAATTTTATTTGTGTAAATTTCTAGGGATGCATTCATTCATTAGAGCACACGAAATTAATTGAAGAAACGAACCATCAAACTTCAACATTGATATTTTACGAAAGCAACATTCAGTTTCATGCAAAGCTGAACCTGTCAGAAAAGGACTGAATTTCATTTTCGTAATCTTTTCAATGTTGCGCTTGCATTATAATTCAAAGCAGGAAGACATAAGACCAGCATCAAGTGTGTTTTACGGTCAGTAACTTTTTCTGAGTCTTGAGAAACTCGTCAGTCCGACGCGTCACAAAAGCGACGCGAGGCAGACACTAAAGATGCGCTCCACATCGCCTCGGACTGAAGCCCGCAGAGGTTATCAATTTAAAAAGTGTCATTGGATCTCGGAAAAGAGGACGACCTTGAAGCTGCGACTTAATGTTATGGTTCTTTCCCCCGCTCTTCCCCCCTAAAGGTGAATATATAGTCCCTGCATAGATAATAGAAAACCCAGAGCTCTTCTTGATAAGATAACTGCAGGATTTTGCCCATGAAGCACCAGAAGTGTTGGCGCGAGCAGTTAGATCGGAGCTGATCTAGGAAGTCTATGAAAATGGAAACTTTATGGAAATGAAAAGAGAATGAGAATGTAAATTGTATGGAGATGGAAAGTAGATGGAAGTGAATGACGGATGAAAACTATATTCGTATGTACGTCTAGAGAAATGGTAAAACCTGTGAGAATTGAAAGTGGATGGAATTGTATAATCTATGAAAATTGAAATTTATTTGAAACGTATAATGTACGGCAAGTGAAAGTGCATGGATATGGAAACGTATAAAAATAGAATATATTTATGCCAAAGAAATTTCGTCGTCAGGCGAAGCCGGAGTTCTGTCGACTTTGAATTAATTAGTTTTCATACATTGCGTCAGGCAGTAATGCAAGTGCGGTATGCCATAAATATGAGACCCTAAGTAAATTCAGCCTTGCTGAAAACGATCATCTAATACCCTGTACGTCAAGAAACGTGTGTGGGATTAAAATAATGTGCTACAGTCCTAATTGGACGACTCTTATTTAATCTCACTCTCAAGGTGAAAAGAAGGCCCCACGTCGCGATGAGCACATTCATTCGCTTCGTTTTGCATGTTTTTTCCAGCACTGTTGATGGAATCTTTGAATTCTGGAACGTTGATGAAAAATTTTGCTTATTAAAACGATTCTTCTTAAATTGGTCACATAATGTTTTTTTCAATTATCATCGCCCTACGAAGATGGACGTTTGGAAATGTATGGACTTAGCTCAGTTTGTTTGGATTTGCTTCTCGCCGTTCCGTGAATTGTTTGATCTAGTTTCAATTTTTTATTTTTAGCTAACCCAAGTTCTACTTAAATAGCTTACTCTGTCGGTAACTGACTGTTTTCAGTTCATAATGCGTATTGTGTTGTTTTGTGCTATGCTCTCGTATTAACTTTAACCGGACAATCAAATTTCTTAACTTCTTGGTGTCCTGCACGAAGTTTGTTAGCTTCTGAACATGCTCAGTTCATTCCGGTTGTTCGGGGCTTATTCTACCGTATGCTCCATTGACGCTGCGACTGAGACTCACTAACTCTTGGCACAACTTGGTCGACCCTGCGATTCCAGAGACCAGTGCAGGAATCCTGGAGATTCCTGAACTTGGACTGCTGGAATCTTGGAGATTACTGGACTTGGACTGCATGAATCCTGGAGATTCTATGACTTGGACTGCGGGAATCCTGGAGATTACTGGGCTTGGACTTCAGGAATCCTGAAGATTTCTGGACTTGGACTGCAGGAATCCTGAAGATTTCTGGACTTGGACTGCAAGAATCCTGGAGATTCCTTGACTTGGACTGCGGGAATCCTGGAGATTCCTGGACTTGGACTGCCGGAATCTTGGAGATTCCTGCAGTCTAGGAGGAGATTCCTCCTAGACTTGTTGGTCCAGGAGCGAGGACAGCTCCCCGTCAGAAACAAATAACCGAGTCAGGCCGATGGCGTGAGGTTATTCACGGTTGCCCCCAATTCATGGTCTCCTTGGCCGAGTGGTTTAGAGCGCGCGCCCTTCACGGGAAGGTGTCGGCAGCTCGAATCCCGGCAGTGTCGCCCAGTGATTCTCCCCGTTGGGAAAAGGTAAAACCCAGCCACAACTCCCAACTCTACCCAGGTGTCGGAAATGGGTGCAGCCTTGACCGGGGGTAACCGTCATTGCGTCCTGGTGTTTGTAATAAGGCATTAGAAAAACCAATGTACGAGATGATGTGTATCAGGCTTGACTGGAATAAAACATCCTTTCATAAGCTCCCTCTTACAGCCCGTAACTCTCTTCGTGACCCTCCTCAGCACTCTGATGTCGACCACTTGTATTCTCTTCAATTAATGAGTTTTTGCATTCTTACTTTAGCTTATTATGATAAATGAACATCAGTCTCAAAGCTTTTCTTACCGTTCGTGCCCTTCTAAGTCTTGAGAGCTTTGCCTCTTCTGTTTGTAATTGGAATGTGTATCTTAATAAGTGTTTGAAAACATCTTTCACAGAACTCATACGCCTTCGAGTGTTGTTCATGTGTTTGAACTTATTTCAGGCTATTGACTGAATTGAAATGGTGGTTTTATCACGAGGAGACACAGATAACTATAACAGCAAACTTGTTTTCTTGTATATATGTATAATGCCGAAAGTATTTGATTCATGGTTAATCATTGGTTATACATCGCGAAAAATTTAAAACGTAATCATTTATCTGTTGTTTTATTTTACTTTAAACCTGAATTCTATTTTATTTACCAAGTCATGAATTCGTGGTACCATTCCAGCCATTTTAATAGCCTTGAACAAGATTCGTGATTTGCAAGTGATGGATCCTGAGTTAATTCAAAGCCTCGCTGACCGCAGCAAATGTAATCCGAAGTTGAGTGACAAGTTATACATGGTTCCCATTTTAGTAGAGTGTTTATTCTCACTTATAACCTTCACTTTTGAGTAGGTTATTAGGGAAAATCAGACATAATCTACCCCAAAAACCACCCAACTTTTCACGCAATGTCATGCAAGGACACCAGCACGCACAGATTGTAACTCGAGACCTCCATTTGCCGAAACACGTCGAAGCTGAAATATTCTGCCGAACACAGACCTCTGGCTCCAATAAATGCAATTTCGCGTACAATTTTCATTTGTTTAAACATGCTGTCTTCGCAAATGGAAATGCTGGTTGAGAACTTATTTTCTTTTCACAAGCATAAAGTGTGCAAGCATTTCACTTCAATTTAGTTGTTTTAACATTATGCACGAATAAGCTGGTGCTACTTCAGTACGTTCAAGTAAATCACAAGCAAATAAGCGTAGGCAGTAGTCAATGGTAAATTAAAGGCAAATCCAAGTGCACCGCGTCAGCATTGAACGACAGATCGTTAACAGTTTATTGCGATGTCTCACGCCAAAATTGAATCATGAGTCACAGTCATATTGAAGGGAGTAATTGATCGTCAGTCAGGAAATGTCGATAGTTTTTAGATCAATTCGCCGGCAGTTTTCGCTTGTGATGGCTTAAGTAAGTACATTAAAAAATAAACACGTTGCTTTATCATTTTTCTCATTCGTGAACCTTTACAGATGATAATAGCGTTTCTTATTAATGTCTCGTCAGATAATCAGTTTTTTTTAAACCTTTAAAAACTCTTTACGATTACTTACGGTTTTTGTTGTTTTAATCGAGATTGTCTGCTAAAATCCAGCATTCCTTAAATACATAAACAAGCAAATGTAAAATGTAACTAACTTTTCATCGCCCGTACATTTCTCTAAAGAAATAAACAGAAGAAAATTGCAGCTACCACAAAAGCCCACACAGTGAGGTGGTGATGAGAGACGCTTTGGTGAAATCGGCGACACGTCAATCGCGCGAGTGTTGACGGAACTCGAGATAAAGAGAGACATTGCTTCTGTAAATGAACTGTGTGATCAAATTAGACCAGTTAGCTCGAGCCTCCCTAAAGAACTGTGAGTCCTCGCTACTTTCTCAGTGTTGAGTGCTGCGCTGGCGCGGGGCTTCGGCGTGGTCAGAAAGCGTGGCAGATTGCGGTGTGGACTGGTGCCGTCGGCAGACAAAATCAAGAAGAAATCTGATTCATGTTGCACAGATGAGGTGTGTCATCAATAGATACAGTCTTCTCCAGTATGGCAAACTACGGTGAGTTTCGAATGTCTGGAGTGTTTGCCGTTAAAAAGTCGCTAATCATTTTTCGGAATTACGGTTTCAGATTACTTTTTATTAGCGAATATTTAGACTGTTTTTCGTGTTCTATGTTGGTGATAAAAATTACTTTAAGATAATCGATTGAATCAAGTTCATTTGAACTGTTTGAGATCAGGCCTACTGAGAGGAGGTCTGCTATGAGGAGAAAATAAACAGAGCACTTCTGGACTAAAAATGGATCCTCACACACACAATATTTAACAAATTACGCAAAAACCAAAGTTTTCTGAGATTATAGATAAGAAAGAGAATAAAACTGAAAGGAAAACAACTTGCATGAGCAAGTGTATTTCCTTCTAGTGTTACTACATAATGTTCATTAAAGACAATAGTTGAATTAGCAACATTTTACGAGCAACATTAGTAATAAAGTTAGCGTTCCATTTCAGAGGACACTTTTGTTGTGGTTAAATGGTTTAAGCTAACTTACAATCTTATCTAATCTAGGTGTGGTTATGCGAGAAATTTTAGGCAATAATTCTTATAAAGAAGGATATTTGAAACAGATCTCATCCTCACTGCAGCAAGGGTTGTAATTTAGCTCCATGTTAATACTGCAAGCAGGGTGTCGAAATACAACATAAATGGCCATTGAAGTAATTAATTCTCAAGACCATTAGGTGAAACACAATCTAAATGGCCATTGAGAGCACAGCTTAGAAATTAACTCAATAAACTTAAAGCCACTCAATAAACTCATCTTAGTTTTGAGAGAGCGCTGATAAAATATTCTGTAAAGCTACATTTGTGCTACAATAGGAACAGTTACATAAGTTGATATTTTTCGCTAGCTTCACCACATGGAGCACATCTGAGGAACATTAACAATGGAATACAACAATCGAGTGCGTTTGAGATTCACGCGTTTCGCCACTTCGTCGATCGTGATTTTTAAAAAATACTCAAAATAAAACGCAAAGCCGAAGTTCTTATGGAAGGTAGCTCAGGACAAAAATAGAAGCAAAGCCTTGAAGACGCGCATTCACACTTCCCTTCTGGAAGCGGTGTTTTGACTTGAAATTTTAAATTTGTGCGTGGAAGAATTCACATCCTGTGCCAGCACTCAGCTACGCCGAAGCGTACGAATGCACGAGCAGAAGCAAGGACTAAATCACGAAATAAGGACTAAATCGTGAAATAGAACTAAATCATGATTTAAGGACTGAATCATGATATAAGGACTGAATCGTGAAATAGGACTAAATCATGATTTAAGGACTGAATCATGATATAAGAACTAAATCATGAAATGACGAATAAATCATGATATAAGGACTGAATCGTGAAATAGGACTAAATCATGATATAAGGACTAAGTCATGAAATAGAAATTAGAGCATGAAATCTTTAGCGCGGGTAATGAGAGATCCTCTGTCTGCTTTCTTTCTCATTTCCAACTATAAAAGAATTCATAAGTCCTCAACTGTGAGTCTCTCTATTAATTATGAGTCTTTTTTTGTGATTAGATTAGAGCATCTTTCTATTTTTGTCTATTGTAGCCGTGAATTTTTATATTCATGCCTATTGTAGCCGTGAGTCTTTTTATTAACTTTAATTGTGACATGAATCTTTCTTATTATGCCCATTGCAGCCGTGAGTTTTTTATTCCTTTTGTGGCGGTGAATCTTTTTTGTCTAGTGTAGCAGTGAGTTTTTCTTTTGATTTCGTTTGTGGCCGTGAATCTTTATTATTATGTCTATAGTAGCCATGAGTCTTTCTATTCATATCTATCGTAGCCGTGAGTTTTTCTATTTCGTTCTCTCGCTGCCATGAACCCATCAATTTACATCGCCCACGTGTTCGCTATTTTGGGGTGCATGCCCGTGCTTGGGCGCCCCAGCCATTGTATGGCGACAGTTACTCAACTTCTCGGCCGAGAAGAAACTCTCGCCAGTAAATTCAGATCAAAATTTTCTTCGAAGTCCCTGTGTTCGTTGTCAAGCCTCAAGGCGATTTGAGGTTTCTTAAAGCAAAAATTTGATTTAAATTTTGTATCGCTCCGTGTTTGCTGTAGGGTTGCGGTCGCTTTAAAGTTTTCGTTAACAACTGCTGAAAAAATCGCTTCGTACTCAATTGCTGGCCGAGCTGCGGATCATTTTGAATTTTTTGCGAGCAAATACAGCGCATGGAACGCGCTAATTGTCCTTCTGTCATCTGTGGTGTCGTGAACTGCTTCTGCCTTTGATGCTCGGCGGGACCCACAATTCCAGCGAGAAATATTTATTATTTTAAACCACAAATACATGCTATTAACTGAAGTCCCGCGGCTACAAATGCACGTTGATTTAATTGTTCATTTTATGGCGGGAGCGACGACCGTTCAGACCGAGACCTACGACAAGAACAGGCTTCGCTGAGCCCTGTCATTTCATTCTAAATTTTGACATGTGAACATTAGCATTTATTGGGCAGAGTACCCTCTACCTTTTTGTGTTGATGCAATAATTAAAATGTATAAAAAATTTTCACGGGAACTTTAATATTTCTGCAGCGAGGTGTACCGTTTGCCTTTTTGTTCAGAGACAACAAGTATTATTTATAAAATTTGTTACATGTGAACTTTGATATTTCTAGAGTGGGGTGCCTTTGTTTTTTGTGCTGAGGCTACAATTATAATTTGTAAAATTTGTCGCATCATTTCTAGTTTATTTTTGATTTAGTATATCATTAGCTCTACTTTATTTATTCGTTTTTAATGAAATATAGAGCAAGTTAGCTGAATGCTTCAAACAAATTTCGACTGATAATGTGAACTGCATATTTGAAAAGTTAAACAAAAAAGCTGAATGATCGTCATTTATTTTTGTATCATCTTAACAACGCATGAAATTTTTCATCAATCGCAAAAATTTCGATTGAAGAAATAAAAAAGAATCACTATCCCCTCGCAATCCCTGAAAACCAATGTCATCATTTTTATTCCCTTATAAAAATAAGGTTAAACGACTGCATTGATCTTACCCACCCATTCATCCCTTCATCATCTCAATCAAAGTTTCTGACGGTCGCATTGAAACATCGACGCTTGAACTCTTTTTCTCTTTTCGGGCGGGATGCAGTTAGACTTCCCATTGATCTGATGGTCCGGAAGAGAACCGCGATGGTGTGTTGTGAGCGATTTGTGAACCAACCGCCGCAGCGCCGCAGATTGAAAAGTGAAGCCATTGACCAGGTTTGTAGTCTACGATTTGCATGCGAAAGACAGAATATGCAAAGCGCATTTCAACACGTGTTTTGGGAGCCAAGATTTGATTATCATTGCTCACTGTGAAATACTTAACTTGTGGTCAAATATCTCACGTTTTAGATTCCGGATATCAAAAGTAATGGTGTATTAATATCACTAGCGTTCGAAGCCTCTATACGTCAACGTTAAAAAGTGCGTTGAACTGAGCCTTTCATCATGGAGAGGTCAGTGTTGTAGTACTGAATTATTAAGTGCATCTGTTGAGTGCAGGCTGTGCAATAGTGAACGCTGGGTGCATTGGTCACGTCAGGCACGTGCTGCAGTGATGCTCTCACACGTGCTGCAGTGATGCTGCCACACGTGCTGCAGTGATGCTGCCACACGTGCTGCAGTGATGCTCTCACACGTGCTGCAGTGATGCTGCCACACGTGCTGCAGTGATGCTGCCACACGTGCTGCAGTGATGCAGCCACACGTGCAGCAGTGCGTGCTACACTAACGCACACGTGCAGCAGTGCGTGCTACACTAACACACACGTTCAGCAACTCGTGCTGCACACATTTAGATGATCCGATCTAAATAGAGAGGACATCACAAAAAAGTTTCCAACACAATGACGGCACTTTGACCGCTGCAGACCAGCTGGTAATGGAAATCATTTACAGGAAAGCATAAAAAATTCCCGCACTCTCATTTGTTGCTCAACGCGCGACGCTAATTGGGGCTGGGCTTGTGGCGCAGTCTCCAGTGTGGCACATGATTCAATACACTGAGAAATTTTTATGACCTCTATGTGATTTACAGTGCGGCGATTTTTTGTGTAAACGAGGATATTTCTTTTAACTTTGTGTAACATTTTGAGTTGGGCGAAGTTTTGTGTAAACATAACAATTTCTTTTGATTTTATGTAATATTTAGAGTTGGGCAAATGTTTGTGTAAGCGGGGCAAACTTTGTATTATTTTCAGTGTGGTGAATGTTCCTTTACACGGAGCAATTTCTCCGAACTCTAGTTTATTTCCAGTGTACTGAATGTTTATTCATGCCACCCAATTTTTTGAACTTTATTTCTTTTCAAGTTTAGCGCATTTTGGTTTAAAGTGAAAAATTTCTTCGAATGTCATTTCCAGTGTGACCAATGTTTGTCTAAAGAGTTTCTCAGATCCTCAAGTGTTCGCTGCAGAGGCTCTTGTTTGTTTGAATGCTGCTCTGTTTTGCTTATTGTTTACATCAGCCGTGGCTGAAGTGGGGAGCGGTTGTGAATGCAATGATGCTTTGTGTAGTAGTCTCGTGAATTTCATGGTCGGTTGTTATACTCGTACTGAAAATGCGTCTCACTCATAGTTACTAAAATTGAGTTTCACTGTTAATGAAGCTGAGTCTCACTGTTAATGAAGCTGAGTCTCACTGTTAATGAAGCTGAGTCTCACTGTTAATGAAGCTGAGTCTCACTGTTAATGAAGCTGAGTCTCACTGTTAATGAAGCTGAGTCTCACTGTTAATGAAACTCAGTCATTCCTAATGAAACTGAGCCTTACTGTTTCATGAAATTAAGTCTAAGTTCCAAAAAATACGAGCTCGAGGATGGCTTTATTGGCTCTGGAATGCGCCTGATAGCTTCACGAGAGTTCCAAGTACCGCCAATGTCCACCCACAAACTAGAGCGCGACTTCCACGAACTGAGCGTGCAGTTGACTGCAGCTCTCGTCTGCTGTCATTGACTGCCCCACACTTGCTGGCCGGCAGTAACCGGATAGATTCGGGTCTCATCCAAGCCAATTTAATGGTATCATCATCCCATTGTGAAGTTATGAAGCCATAGTTAAAGCTATGCTTCATCACACTCATAGTATAGGGTAGGGCAGTAACCCGATAGGTTCGAGTCTCATCCAAGCCAAGTAATAGCATCATCATGCCATTGTGAAGTTGTGTAGCCGTAGTTAAAGCTATGCTTTTTCACTCACGTAGTATACACTAGGGCGGTAACCGGATAGATTCGGGGGTGCTACCATAGCGTGAGGTCTACCACACTATAACATGAGATCTACCTCTACCTAACACTATAGCGTGAGGTTGGATTAGGTTCCTAATGGATATCACTTATTTCCGTACATTTAACTTAGTGATAAACACGTAATTTGTACATGTCAAACTGCACCTGGGTAGGCGATATATGGCAGTAGACCTCACGCTATAGTAGTATAGACTAGGGCGGTACCCGGATAGATTCGGGTCTCCGCCGAGCCAACTTAATTAATAGCACCATCATGCCATAGTGAAGTCATGAAGCCATAGTTAAAGCTATGTTTCTTCACACGCATAGTATGGACTAGGGCTGTAACCGGATAAATTTGGAACTTCCTCATGTCATTTTCATCGAGTTACAGCAGCAGTGTATTCCTGTCGTTGAAAATGTTCTTATAATTCTTTCGTGAAAAGCCAAAATAAATTCAGTAATTAACAGTTGAAATGCGTATTCTTCTTTTTTTCGATTTCTGTATTTTTTAATTGAGATCATGAATTTCAACAAACATAAATGATTTGCAGTAAAGAAAATTAGAATTTACTACCACTCTCAAGCGTCGACAGGGTGAGAGTAGAGACTGGCAGACAAAACAAGCAACAAACTGCATATTAATTTGAAGGGATGTGATACCAAACAAAAACTAGCTAAGGCTCTTAAATTTGGAACTGGAAATCATTATTAAATCATAAACTGTTTCTCGTAAACGATAGCTTTCTACTTACGGAGAACGTGGAAAGGTTTATTTGGTTTCGTCAACGAATTACGCGGAGTTTTGCTACACTGCAAGCGCATCAGTCGCGACTAGAACTCTATAGGCCAAAACCAAAGAGGACTTTTGCTTTGTTATTTGCTTTGTTTTCTTCTTTCTCGTCCACCTTTTTATATCCACCGCTAAAATACGCCTCAGTTTCGTTGCTTTCGGAAAACTTTGGGCCACTCAGATCAGATTTGAATACATTGTGAGACATTGCTTCTCATTATTCTGCATATTTTTCAACTTCTTCCTAATCATTTTAAAAATTTTGAGCAGCTGGGCTTCAGCAATCTCGTTCTTCTCTCAACTTAATTAGGAGGGAAAATGAAAGTATAGGAAAGTTAACGTGAGAAATTCTTCGCCCTTGTCAATACTGAAATTAAGTTCATTCCTTTGAAGAAAGAATCTTCTGAGGGCATGTGCAAAATAATAATGCATTGCATTTACATTGGTTAAGCGAATTCTGAACCAAGAATATAAATGCCTCAATTTTCCAAATAGCGGTATATCTCTTTCCATAGAAAAATAATTAATTTCAAATCAGTTTCGAGCATACAAGTAAATTTTGAAGAAGCGCACATGAACTGAATAAAAAGCTATTAGATAATCTTTACACTTTCAAATAGGTAAAAACATAGCAACACACACTGCAAACAAAAATAAAAACCGATTACCGAATAATTCTCACAGAAACTAGTCAGAGAACAAGTATTACAGAAACCACTCACAGAAATCCATCACAAAATAAAAGTCACCGAAACCAGTCAGAATAAATATCCCAGAAACCAATCAGAAAATAAATGTCACCGAAACCAACCCCAATAAATGTCCCGAAATCAACCTGAAAATTAATTTCACCAAAACCAATCCCAATAAATGTCCCGAAATCAACCTGAAAATAAATGTCACCGAAACCAATCCCAATAAATGTCCCGAAATCAACCTGAAAATAAATGTCACCAAAACCAGTCAGAGAATAAATAGCGCATGTCACGGAATATTTCACCGCAACCAAGTTGCAAGGAAAGCTTCATCATTTGCCCTGACTAATATAGTCCCTTCCCCTCGGCCCGCGAGCATTTTATTTCTGAGCAAAATTTGGACCGGGGCATTCGAAGCCATCGCCCTAAATTTGTTTCCAGTGCAGTGAGCAAGCATCAATTTATTTAGCGATCAAAGAATTGCGCAGTCCAGTTTGAAGAACAACTCCTACTCGATTGTATATCTGCGAGGGCAAGCCCAAAATTTAACGATTTCTTTAGTCTTTGGCCAAGAGGGAGTTTGAAGAACTTGAGTGCAATTGGATTGCTGTGGAATTGAAGGAATAAAATTTTAGCATAGTATTTGATAGAGGTGTCCTCATCTGACTAAATACAAACGAAAACATAAGAGTTTACGGTGAAATCGAGTTTACGGCCACGTACACGCTCATCTTCCAATCCTTCAATAAAACTTCTTTTTCTAGTGTTACTATAACTAATATAACTACTACCACTACGACAACTACTAGTTCTTCTAATTCGTGATATTAGTGAGGAATTCACACTATTTTGTTTTTTTTTACCAACTAAGTGACAGACTGAGACTGAGGGAGACAAACCTTCCCAGTCAAAATTTTTCGCCGCCTGTATGCATGTTTTTCGCCGCCTAGGTGATTTAAACGATTAAATAGCTTAGGCGGCGAAAAACATGCATACAGGCGGCGAAAAAGTTAGACTGGGTTCGTTTCATTTTTCATGACGTGGATTCAACGGGGAAGAATATTTATGGTATTAAAAATCTCAATCAAGTAAGGTACAAATCGAGGACGAAAATTGGTGTTTTGTGATTGGTTTTATGCGCGCGATTAGCCATTTTTGGAGTTAACTATTTTCACCAGTAAAGGCTTTTGAGTTGAATTCAGTGAGACCTTCATTTTTATCTTTTTGAAAGCTCAAACAGACACCTTCTGCCTGTACATCTTTGCATTTTACAGCCTCGGGCTTCGGCATGGTAGCATGTTAGAGTGCATGTGTAGTAAAACATGATAATTTTCCCATTTTTAACCTTAGGTGCGTGGGATAATTAACTTTGGGTGTTTCTCTAAGTGAATTATCCATGCAAGCTTCTTCCCACCATCGCAAGGTTAATGAGAAGCAGCAGTCAATTATAATGTCGGTGTGTGAAAGCTTTCTTAATCCCGTCAGATATGCGCGTGTAAACCGCTGGTGAATATATGCTAGCACACCTTTAGTACAAATGAGAGAACGAGGAATCTCGTATGGAATATTTACTTGGTAGTGAAACTGTTAATGCTCCATACTAGCAAATTTTTTATACGCTACTTTTCGTACTCTCATTTGTACTGAATATTGATCAATATACAAATGGCTGTTTCTAATATCCTCGTCATCGATTTAATCTTCAGGATTTTATCGTTAATCATCATAATCCATATTTGTACCGGATGGTACTTTAAAATCCAATGAAATAGTTCACTTGTTTCACTCAATGTTGCTCAATGTATATCACGTACGAATCGCGGTCGTTCACCCAGTCGATGTTGATTGGACGAACAAAGCGACAGCGCGTAAATAACTTAGTGTCTCAGAAGAGATTGATTTGATACGAAAACTGTGAAAATTGGTGCAAATTAACAGAAAGAAAAAAATCCTCTTTTGGCCAAGCTTGTATTAGTGTACAAAAACTTAGCTTTGTTTTGCGTTTAATGTATAGAGGTTTGAAAAATAATTACATTGATAGCTGAAACTAGGGTGTAATTACTCAGCGTTCATTTGTGCCACACGTTGTAAGTATGACATATCTTTGTCTAAGTTTCAATCTTTGGAAACCTGTTAAGCAGAGATAAATGCAAAATAAACTAGCTGCAAAGGATTTCAATACACTATTTTGCTATGACTTTAGAAAAATACATTATTGAATGCTTATAATTACACGGAAAACAAATCAAGGAAATTTCATGGGCATCTTTAGTCTATGACATGCACTTGTAAAAACTAATTGGCACAATAATCCCTTCGCTAATCCCTCTGTATTGTACGTTCTGTCCTTTCTCTTGCTCTGTAAACTGGAGACCTGAACGCTCCATAAAGAGTAAGAATTAATAAAAGGAGGCGCCAAAATAACACATGGATTTTAACTTCGTTTTTGCACCACCCTGGCCGTTTTAGTTAGGGAGGCTTAAAAGATCTTAATATCTAATCTTTATGCTTTCCAAACTCTGCACTGAAGGCTATTCTGTAGCGTGCCTGAACTCAAGAATTGCATTAATAAACTCTGGCAGTTAGGAATTTGGTTTACCATATGAGTGATTGTAGGGTGGTAAAAAAAGTACGGTCAAATTCATGCGTTCTTTTTGCGCCACATTGTATTTTTTAAGGAAATAAATTTCTACTTAGAATGCGATTTATTTACAATAATTAAAATTCACATAAATTTTATAAAACATAACATTAGATATTTAAAACAAGAAAGGATACCCATTTAAATTATAAGAATGAATTTTAGTTCGAACTTGAAGAGCTGCCGTAAGTTGTGTCGGTAGTGGTACTCCAGTCACCAAGCGCGCTGTCTACACCAAGTCTATTAAAAAATAGCGTTCCGGGAATGCATTGTTTTCGTAAACAAAACACTCATCATGCATCGATTGCTAACAAAGAAGAGCGTGCAGAGCCAACAATGATCTAATAAAATAATAATAAAACACACCAGTCATCGTAGTCGACAGCTGAACAAGTGGCCCTTTATCGTCCAATCCAGCTGAAAGTAGTTCATATCACCCTACGTTGTGCTGGCTGGGTTGTAGTCGAGTACATCAAAAGTGCTCTGTTTAATTTAAATTATTAGAGAAAGTTCACCGGAAATATGAAAGGAGAATCAAGATTTTATTTCACTCAAGGCTAATTAAATTCAAACTAGTAATGAACTTTGATGAAAAGCGGCGCAGGCCTTTTACCATTTTACATTAAAACGCTTTTGTTTCAAATATGTTGCATATTCTCGGACATTATTTCACGCTTCGCTTATATAACACGTTCAAACTATTCTCCACGACTGAGACGAACTAATAATAAAAAAATTTGAACCAAAACTTTCTCGCGATAGATTGTTTTTAAAACTTGAATCCAGGAGCATCCAGGGCAAAGTCAGGGTCAGAATTTCATGCATTCGGTTTGGAAGAGAAACTTTAGATCTGCCTCGTTTCTATAGAGGCAGTCGGTAGTTGGCAGCCAGAAAATACAGTTTCGGAGGAAACTCCTTATTCACCTGGCAAGCAAAATCATGAACCGGAAACTTGTGAGCCTTAGAATCATTGCAACTTTTTATCCTAGAAGCGAAAGGTTTTTTGAAGCAACTCATGTATTTAACTTAACCAAAAATCGTAAACATGCATTTCATACTTTGTTGTACCAAGTTGAATAATATGTTTAAAAAGACAAATTTTAGGAGTGTAAAACAATGTACTTTTAGAGAAAACGAAGTATTTAAAAAACATCCTTATTCTATTATCTACATCTTACGGTATCGATCTAAAAGACACCCAAGGAAATCTACTCTATAAAATTGAACAATTGGTGAAAGAAACTGATGTGATGAATTTCTGAATGGATAAATTGTTGTGCACGAACCCGATCTTTTAAACTATAGCCGCAGAAAGTGGATAACCTGAGATATAAAACGGGAGAAATTGTGAAGCTGGTGAGCGTCATGTTCTAATGTTTTACTTGAGATTGCGACAACAATCACCCTCAGGCAGGGAGAGCGAGACAACAATCACCCTCAGGCAGAGAGAGCAAGACAACAATCACCCTCAGGCAGGGAGAGCGAGACAACAATCACCCTCAGGCAGGGAGAGCGAGACAACAATCACCCTCAGGCAGAGAGAGCGAGACAACAATCACCCTCAGGCAGGGAGAGCGAGACAACAATCACCCTCAGGTAGGGAGAGCGAGACAACAATCACCCTCAGGCAGGGAGAGCGAGACAACAATCGCCCTCTGGCAAATTATAATGTAACTGTTGTCGTGTTGTTCTCCCTGTCTCAATGCTTCGAATATGTGCCAGATATGAAGAGTTTTTCCGGTTCAACACACAGTGTATAGCTAACTTGACAAACAAACACCAGTCATCGAAACACAATTTCGTCGCCTGTAAAATTGTTCTAATGAGTGCATGGGAATGAATGAAACGTTTGCTGAAGTCACATGTGTTCCAGTAATTCCTGTACGGCAAGTGCATTCCAATGACCAAAGTGCTCAAGACTGGGTGATGAAGTTTCGAATATAAGGGAAAAATAGGATTCGAAAATAACTACCAAACGACCGACGAACGATGAAATGATTCAACACAATACGCTTTCCGAGAGTTCGATAAGCTCGCGCGGTAACTACATTTGACACTCTGTCGAGATAAAGCCGCCGCCTCATTAAGAGAGGATGAGCCCGGCCGCGGGGGCTTAGAACGATTCCCCACTTCGAGTTCTCTAATTTAAGGACACGAAAGCTGGTCAGTACGCAGGACAAACAGGACGTTCTCTACTTTAGAACAGCGCACGAAGCTGGTCAGTACGCAGGACAAACAGGACGTTCTCTGATTTAGAACAGCGCACGAAGCTGGTCAGTACGCAGGACAAACAGGACGTTCTCTAATTTAAAACAGCGCACGAAGCTGGTCAGTACGCAGGACAAACAGGACGTTCTCTAATTTAGAACAGCGCACGAAGCTGGTCAGTACGCAGGACAAACAGGACGTTCTCTAATTTAGAACAGCGCACGAAGCTGGCCAGTACGCAGGGCAAACAGGACGCTCTATTTTGGGCACTGTGCACCAGGCACGTTGGAAATTTGAAAGTCAATCGTTCGAAGAGTATCAGTTCTTAGATGGAGAAATTTTCTGCGCCGTTGCCGCATACCACAGTAGACGAAAAAACACATCACTCAATTTCGGCAGAAAAGCTTTGCCTTGCATCCTCAATTTCTGCAGAAAACCTGCTTTTAGCAGAAATCAAGCTTGTGGCACATATGGAAGTAAATAAGCATAAATTTCTAACCACGTCGAGAACCTATTGAAAATTATGAGAAGCAAGCGAGGCTTTTTTCACCTAAAGAGGAAAGTTGTACTCCTCTGATCTCCGCGCGACACATCAGTCTCAGTTTACCACCAAAAAAATGAAACCTCCCAGCGAGTGAACACTTTTTCAATCTTACAAATACGTTGGAAAAAATTTTAATGAAAAACGTAGTACACTAAGTCTACGTCTGTAATCCATCTTTGTTTAATGCCGAAATAGTTGGGGGAGTTGTGCAGTTTTCACTCAACTTACAATAATTATTGTGGCAAGATAAAGTTCATGATGACGAGAATTCAAAAAATGAATTTCACCAACCATTGCACGCTGTAAATTACATGTATTTGGTGTTTCTCATGCAGTATTTCTGATAACCGTTCATAGTTCATCATTCAGGGAAATTGGCCATGTTCGATGAAACTTAAAATCCACTATCGCATCAATCACAAGTGAGTTCAGGAATATTCACGAACTTATCCATTTCAAATGTTTTCATCATATTATAATTTTCATAAAAAAATCAGAACGAAGACAAAATCTAAAAAAGGGCCCGCTGGAACAACCTAACACGTAACATGTAGTTGCTGTAAACTTAAGATCGAGAAAATGATTTTCCAATGTACAAAAATACACAGCTATATTGAATTTAATTTAGTCATTACGAAGATTTCACAAGATATGATTCCACACGATACGCTTTCCTAAACTTCGATGAGCTCCCCTCCCAATGAACACATGTGACAATCTGGCTAGGTAAACCCGCTCCCTAAGAATAAAGTCCGTATAAAATTAATTTATATGTAGTAACTGTGACGGTCCAAAAAAAATACTTGGAGCTTTGTCTTTCTTTGACACCTATAGTAAAGTAGTAAATATTACGTAGTAACACATGTAACAAGTTGTACGTAGTAACACAAGTAACAAGTTGTACGCAGTAACACAAGTAACAAGTTGTAGGTAGTAACACAAGTACCCATTTGCATAAAGTATAGTACGTAGTCACATTCGTATCAAGATGTGTGTGGCAACAAAATAAACAAGCAGAAGCAGACCAACGTAGCAAATAATGGTCACACAAAAAACAAGAAGTAAGTAGTAACATGACTAAAGCAAAGTTACACGAGTAAAACGAAGAACAAATTAACATCGAGCGAAAAAAATCTGAATCAAAGCCTAAAATTATCACGTCATTTCCAATGTTACGAGCCACGCGTTAAAAATCGAAGACGTTCTTCAGTTCTTGGCACCAATGAAGTCTGAGAGTGATGACAAGATTGGAGAAACTGGTCACCTCGTTAAGTTGGTGCTAAACAGACATGGTCTGTGTGAGTGTGTGGAGTGCAGTTGTGTGCTGGGGTCTTGTGGGGTCGGTACTTAGTATTGGATCCAATTGTGGGGTCGGTACTTGGTGTTGGATCCAATTGTGGGGTCGGTACTTGGTGTTGGATCCAATTGTGGGGTCGGTGCTTGGTGATAGATCCAATTTTGGGGTCGATACTTGGTGTTGGATCCAATTGTGGAGT
>JACJUY010004809.1:8743-27906 GCA_014220935.1 Platorchestia sp. MABIK
GGCATGGCCTAGTTAGGCATGGCCTAGTTAGGCATGGCCTAGTTAGGCATGGCCTAGTTAGGCATGGCCAGTTAGGCATGGCCAGTTAGGCATGGCTAGTTAGGCATGGCTAGTTAGGCATGGCTAGTTAGGCATGCCTAGTTAGGCATTGCCTAGTTAGGCATTGCCTAGTTAGGCATTGCCTAGTTAGGCATTGCCTAGTTAGGCATTGCCTGGATATGGACTCAGTGTTGCCTAGTTTCATCGTCAGTACATAAATGCTAGTTTTGTGTGCGCAATATCAGCACCTGTACCTTCCCTTGTGGCATCTGTGTCATTCCTTCTAGCAGTGTAGCATGTGTCATTCCTTCTAGCAGTGTAGCATGTGTCATTCCTTCTAGCAGTGTAGCATGTGTCATTCCTTGTAGCATCTGTGTCTTTGTGCTTGTGTGCTGTTATTTGTTGCACATGTTCCTTCCTTTGTAATATGCTTGACTTTGTTCAACCTTCAAGTGTCAGAATTTATGACTATTCCACCGTTATCACTACAACCGCCTGCAGATTGGCAGTAATATTCTTGACTTTATTCAACCTTCAAGTGTCAGAATTTATGACTATTCCACCATTATTACTACTACAACCGCCTGCAGATTGACAGTGGCATCAAAATAAGTCACAAATAGTCTCACGGCAGTGAACCTCAAAATATATATTGGGGCACAAATTAAACAAGAAGTGAAATATATGAGCAATTTTCCATTGAGGGTGCCTCATACAGCACATGGGGCAATTAAGGAGAGATGAAAGCGCATTATCTTAGCGTTAGAATGGGGACAGCAAGATTTGATCTAATGGCTTGATACAAAATTGAATTATTTACATCTAAGGTTGCCACAAAGTCTTCAGACACAATTGCTCTGCTCATGTGTTACCATTTTGTCTCACTCGAACCGTCCTATAAGTTATACAGGGCGTTCCAGAATTCATTGAACAAACTAAAACCTTAGATTCTTTTTCAAATAATAACATAGAGGGGTATTCAAAAATGTTTAATATGAAAGTCACAGGTACTTGAGATGTACGATTTCATTCAACTGTTGATATTCGCAACTAAATTGTGGGCGGGCTGGCTACTGCACTCAACAATGGAGACAGAGATGTACTCGAGACAAATTGTGAATTTGTAGGTATGCCCTCAATTTACCTTGAGGCAGACAGCACTCTATGGAGGGCTAGGAGAATGTAGAGCAGAAGGTATCCCAACGGACGTGTGCCTGTGCATCGCACACGCAGTGCTACAAAGAAGACTTGCTAAAACCTCATGATTCTGCGTTGTTAGACCAGATGCAGGCTGCCTTGGAAGAGTAGGAGACCCAGAGATGGAGAATGACATAATTTTGAGCTTAAATGCCAATGATTATCGTAGGGGCGTTCAGTTTGCTGCATGCTTCTTACAAGAGTAAGAGACAATTTTGTATTAATTATAGGTCACGTTCGCAGGTAAAGCAAAATGGACGCAAGAGGTAATATTCAAGATTCGTATTCTACATTTGTGGTCCCACATCAATCCCCATGGTGCAACAGGAAAAGTATCTCTGTTAAGGCCCCCTCACACCCACAAAAATGTCCGCAGACAAGTCTGAACGGGGGCCGAATTCGTGAGTTTGTACGCTCATTTCAGGTTGGCACAGACTGTATGAGGCAGATGAGGTATGCTTGAAAATTTTGGAGCGACGGGCTTCAAACCTTGACACCACTGTCACCACGTCAGTGTCAAGCCAGCTTCCGTGGAGGGTGCACGCCTGAGCTCTGCCGCTCTCTCTCCCTGTGAAATTCATTAAGCAATTTCACATTTGCACATTCACCACTTTTTAGGAACCATTTTTTAGCCCATTTTAAGCGAGCTCTTACATTTTTTCTTCTTATTCATTGCAAGCATAGCGAATCCCATCAACTGCTTGAACTCGCCGTCTGGAGCTGCCATTCTTGTGCGCACTCTCCACCTGACTGCTACTGGCATACTGAAGCGTGTGCCAGTCTTCGTTGAATTTGAAGTGCGTTTGTATCGTGTGCGGGGCCTTTAAGCCCGTCAAACCAAACTCAGCTCAGATTGTCTGCAGACATATTTGTGCGTGTGAGGGGGCCTTTAGATTCTTGGCTGATGTGTCATTAACACATTTGCCAAAGTGCTAGGTTGGTGGTGGCTAATTTTTGGCTGATGTGTCATTAACACATTTGCCAAAGTGCTAGGTTGGTGGTGGCTAATTCTTGGCTGACGTGTCATTAACACATTTGCCAAAGTGTTAGGTTGGTGGTGGCTAATTCTTGGCTGATGTGTCATTAACACATTTGCCAAAGTGCTAGGTTGGTGGTGGCTAATTTTTGGCTGATGTGTCATTAACACATTTGCCAAAGTGCTAGGTTGGTGGTGGCTAATTTTTGGCTGATGTGTCATTAACACATTTGCCAAAGTGCTAGGTTGGTGGTGGCTAATTCTTGGCTGATGCGTCATTAACACATTTGCCAAAGTGCTAGGTTGGTGGTGGCTAATTTTTGGCTGATGTGTCATTAACACATTTGCCAAAGTGCCAGGGTGGTTGTGGCGAACCAATCTCTTGGCCACTCAGGTCTTGTGATGTGACGCCCATACACTTTTACTGTTGGGGATACCGAGAGAATTGAGTATACGACGCACAAACTCTGTCCGAAGAAGAACTTGAGGGGAGGATAATTGATAATTGCTTTGGCATGGGTTCGTCTGTATTCTACCGGCGCCTCCCCGCATGCATCGCTGCAAATGGGAGGAATTTCATATGCTCAACTTTAAACTCTCTATTCCTGTAATCTTCACCTTTTCATAATATTTTTCATTTACCTTCCGACCTGCTATCATTAAGAAGTCTAAGTAACTTTTATGTTTTACGTTTTCGAAAACCTCTCCAATCAGTAAATTATGCTTCTTCAACCTACGAGAAACTTAAATTGAAGAAATCGTTCAACAAATTCTGAAACACCCTGTATATTCATGTATAATTGTTACATTATTGAGTCCATGCTAATTGAAAAAAAAGCTTTGTTCTTTCCTGTCCTCTGATGATGTTGATTGTTTCTTGAAAAAGCCTTCAGAAATTCTTATAAATAAGTAAAGAGCTCTGCTAGATTTGTAACACAGTGAAATTCCTAGTGTGACCTGGCATTTTTGGGTTTGCTGGAATGGTTTCCTGAGGTGCGAGGTGTGCCACCAGGTACAAAATGAGCACTTCGTCTGGAGGTGGCTACTGCGACTGCGGAGATACGGAGGCGTGGCGCTCCGATGCCTTCTGTGACGTGCACGCCAAGGGCACGCAGGGCGTCTCCATGAGCTCACACAAGCAGCTGGACCCTGACCTGGTGCGTGTCGTGGCCGCGCTGTTCTCTTGTTGCTCACAAGTAGCTGTGCACCAGCGTGCGACCCGGCACTCGTCCAGCTCTCTCTCTTGGAATACCAACCTGCTTTTTTGTTCTGTATCATGTGCGAGTCTAGTAGCCATGGCAGACCAGTTAAACCTGATACGTTTTGTATGTATCTTTCTTAAGTAATCCACTTTTTGTGCTCGAACTTGAAGAGTGAGCTTTTTTATCTTAATAACTTTGTAGAAGGAATGATTTTTACCGAAAAAATATTTTGTTCAGCAAATGAATGGTCTCATGTTTAATAGTGAAGCAATGCAAGTAAAACTTACTGGTCACAAAATATTGAAGCGCACGTTTTTTTATTGCACTAGAACAGCTTTGGTGAGCTGCTTAGTTAGTTCCTCATTCTGAATTGAGAGGATCTCCTTATAGGATCATCTATTGCGCTGTCATAACAGCATAATAAGGATGACACTAAACCATGAATAGAGTGTCTCTTTTTATCATTTTTAACTTTATATTATAAGAACATCGTTTTTAATAGAATTGCGTTTTAGGTATTCTTCTGATGTGTTCTGATTCTTCTATAGAAATTTGTGCTCTCGAAGGAAATATGAGGCCCTGAGCTCATGGTTGGGAAGGTCTTCCTTTGGTTGAAATAGAATAATTTTTCTGTTTTTTTACAGACCATTTTTTAAAAGATAATCTTTTTTCAGTTCTTTTCTGTCATGTTTTCAGCATTTACTCATTTTTCTTCAACTTTTATTTTATATTGAAAACTTACTTTTACTTGCTGTTTCTATCTATGTCCGGGGGGATCTTGTGTGGAAACATCCCTTGTGCATAAACATACCTTGTGCGTTGATTCCCAGTTATCTTAACTCCACACTAACTGAGATCTTCCATCTTCCTGTCTTTGGAATACCTTTGTTGTAGTTAAAGAGACATAAACTGATTGAAGGGTGGAAAGGTTTAGTGGACTACTTGCATAGGAAATCCATTGTAAGTAGACCACTAAAGCTTTCCACACTTCAATTTATCATGCTTGAATGAAAATGTATCTCTTTGAAAGCATTAGATAGGCCATGGAAGATACTGGTTAATTAGGTTTGTCTATCCTATGCTATGGCAGGTTGGAGCATCCATGGAAGATACTGGTTAATTAGGTTTGTCTATTCTATGCTATGGCAGGTTGGTGCATCCATGGAAGATACTGGTTAATTAGGTTTGTCTATCCTATGCTATGGCAGGTTGGTGCATCCATGGAAGATACCGTTAGGCTACCTCAGCCGTAGATAGGCTTTCAGGGATCCTATCTTGTATACCTACTTTACTTTTTTCCTCGCGTGTATCTTTACCCTCACAGGATCATTTCCAAATGCGCCCCGCCACTAATGCGACACACAAGTTCACCCACTTGTAACTTTTGAAATGATGCATGCACGTCTTGACTTCAAATTACTCTCAAACAAAAGAATGTTTTAATCTGGCCTACCGACTTCAAAACTAACAAGTAAATGAACTTATGTGTTGCATTAGTGGCGGGGCTCTTATGGAAAAAAAAACCCTCATATGCCTTCTAAATGATCTATTTTTTGTCTTTTCTTCAACCCTGTTCCTAACTTGCTGTTTCTGTGCACAGGGTATCATCCTGTGTCGAAACACATCTTGTACATGGGTTCCCCCCCTCAGGGGGATACAACTATTGTGTCTACGGGAATTAGCACTCCTAGGGGGAAATGTGTGAAGGCCCAAGCTGAGAGTTAGGTAGGCCTTCTTTTTGTTGAAATAAAATGTTCTTTGTTATGTTAAGGACCACATTTTTTTGGTTAACTGCTGTCCTGTTTTTCAGCACCTACTACTTTCTTCTTCAACGTTTATCTTGTTTCATAAACTTCTTTCTCAACTTGCTATATCAATGCTCCTGCATAGCTTCGGCGTTCCTTCATCTCCATACTAAATGGTGCCTTCCTCTCTTCGGAATGCTTTTGTTTTTAACAGTTAGGGAGGCTTAAACGAACATCTAACTAAATCTGTACATGGGTTCCCTGTTGTCTATAATCCGTGCTAAATGGTTCCTTCTTTTGCTCTCTTGAGATTACTTTGTTGTGGCTAGGATATCTGAAACTAATATAAGGATAACAAAAATCATTCCAATTATAATGCTAATAAAATGATAAAAACTTAAGATTGTTACCATAAATGATTATAGTTTTACACTAGGTTGCCAAAGATATCAAATTATTGCTACTTAGTTGGCAGGCATTACTGCCCTCACTAAGAGAAGTGAACTGACAAGCTCAGTTTGATGTTGTGTTTTCAAAGTAATGATATTCTCCTCCTCAAGGCCCACTCATAGTTACATCGGAATAAATTTTCTTGTTGTCTCAACTCTCAAGTTTTTTCCAGTATTTTGTTGGAATTTTTAGTACAACGCCTTGAGTGTTGTGAAACATTGCGATTTTAACATACCTCCTGTCCTAACATCCTACTTTTCCAACTGCCTTAACTATTTTTAGATGGCTACTAGGTCTCTTCCTCATTGTAAATAGCTAAAGTAAATTCAAGTTCTGATGTAAGTCTACTTCTGGATGACAAGTTTTATGTAACACCATCAGTCCAGCGAAGTTTCTCGAAAGGAGGCACTAAAGGAAACTGTGCCACAGCACACCTTGAGAACACAGGCCTTCTCAAACACACGCGGGATTTCTAAGCTTTTGGGCGATTACTGACACTGTCCATTTTTTTTTCCAGGACTTGGCACACATTTCAGATTCTCTACGCTAAACTTCCTCTGGGGAATACAACTATTGTATCCATGGGAATTAGTGCTCCCAGGGAGAATGTGTGAGGTCCCTAGCTAAAGGTCAGGTAGGTTGTCAGTTTGTTGAAATATAAGTTTTTTGTTTTGTGATGAGCCAACATTTTTTGGCTCACTGCTCTCCTGTTTTTCAGCTCTACTACTTTCTCCTTCAGCTTTCATCTTGTTTCAAATACTTATTTTCCAACTTCCTACATTATGCACTTTGTGCATAGATTCCGCATTCCCTAAAATCCATACTAAATGGTGCTTTCCTTCTTCCTCTCTTTGGAACGCCTTTGTTGCGGGTAGGGAGGCTTAAAACTAAAATCTAATCTAATCCCTAAGCTAACCACGTCAAATTGGAAGGTGTCTACGTGAATCTGTTGATGATTCAAATTTTCAGGGAGGAATGGGTTTTCTAGTGCATAGTCATTTTGGGCCTGTGTCCTCGCTGTGCATTTTCTCCATTGGTTGTCATTCCATGAATCTATTGCAAGCGCCTTTAGTTCCGTAATTCTTGTTAGTGTACACACTCAATTAGAGACCTATAATTTTTTTATTTTCTAGGCACCATCAAGAGAAAAGTTGTCTCAAGTCATGATTTGTTCATTGATTCGTCTTTATAGCATTGACGATGAGCCTGCTCGATTTCCTTGATTTCTAACAGATTCTGCCTTGCAGGTTTCGCGCATTCAGCTCGTGATCGAGTGCATCATTGACTACGTGAGGGACATGCTCACCCTCAGCGAAGGCCTCTCGCTGCCGTCCGACCTGGAGCTGCCGGACGCTGAGCCCACACGCAATCCTAATCTCTACAAGATGCAGGACGCCTACTGCGCTGTTCTCTACAACGACGAATCGCACACCTACGACCAGGTACCTGCCACCTTACGCCTCAACTTTTGTGTCACTTTAGTACATAGTACCATCTTAATTGCTGTAAGGTATCACCAAATACTTATTCACTTTATACCGAGCATCTTCAATTGTGTGAAAGCCAGATGTAGCTGTAGCTACAGTTCCAGTTGTGCGATACAGTTCATACACAGCGGACCGAGTTGTATGAGCTGCCTGCCTGCCTGCCTGCCTGCCTGCTGGCCTTCACAGCAATAAGATACTGAGCAGTTTCAATATTCTCTCCAGAATGAGCACAGATCCTGTTTATCAAAATGCAGTGTTGTTGCTTGTGAATGGCAGATCTGTGTGGTGGTCATGTTCGCCTTAACTGTGACTGCTGTTTATGCTGACAGGTGATTGCTGCGCTGGAACGCGCCATCAAGTGCAGCAAGAAGGAGGCCGTCGCGTACGTGACGTTCATTGACAGAGAAGGCAGGTGTGTGATCCGCTGCAGCGGCTTCCAGGCCTGCCAGCAGGTCAAGACAGCTATGGACAGGCAGGCCGTCTCCCAGTCTGCCAAGCCTTTCATTGTGAAGGTAAGTCTCCTCGTTTGCCAAGAGGTCAAGACGCCCATGCACGAACAGGCCACATTCTAGTTTGCCAAGGTTTTCATTTGCATTTTTAAGGTAGACATGGTTATCGTGAGCAAATCTCCGCCGCACTTGATATGGGTTGTCTTTCATGCCCCGTTAATTAGTTTGGTGTAATTCTGGGGGTCACGATGTTTATTACTATTGAATGTCGCAGTCTTTTGACGGACTTACGAAATGTGTAAAGGGCTGTTTACACTAGGGAACATTTCGGCCGTGAGGCACGACACGTGGATACGAGGCTCATATTTGTGTGTGTATACGAAGTTCCCTATTTGCTCTGATCGAATTCGTGAGGCGCAACACACGAGAGCCTCGCAACTCTATCTCCGGTCAGTGTGCAGTTAGCAGTCATCAGGTGAGGTGTTGCCCTTCACTCATCCATTGTGGCTGACGCAACATCGCCGCGAGAAGCTACATTGCATTGAAATGTTCAGAGCCATGAATGCTTTGGCAGAATATAAGCAGCGCAAATAAGAACCCGTAATAAGGAGGTTGCTTTCAATTATATTTGAATGAAAATGAACAAATATTTTAACATTTCACTCATGTAAATAAAGAAGAAATTTCATCGCTTCCAATGCAGCAATACTATTCACACAAGCTCGTCGACTGCAGCCCATTTCTGATGGCTGTTGGCCACACACTGACTGGTTTTGAGCAGCGCGCGCTTAATGTCAAGTCACTCTGGTTTAAACGCTCATGGCTCTTGTGCGGCGCCACATGAGTATACATGTGAGCCTGCGACAAAATAGACCATGGTAAACAGGGCTTATGGAAGCTCAACTTTTTGTGCCAAGTCCTAACCATCGCTCCACAGATATTCCGCTCCCACATCCAAGCGCACCAGTCGTTTGCTTCGTACCTTCTCGTGTGGTTGGACAAGCTGCTCGAGCGAGGCAACGCCATCAAGGCCATTTTTGCGGAGGTCATCTTCAGCTCCCCATCTGGAGTGAGTGCACTATCTTCCTGAACCCTTGCCTTCACTTACGTTTGCTGTTCTTGATTGTTTTGCTTTTGCGCTGTTATGACCTATATTCAATGAGGTTAAATACTCGTTATGTTTTAGTGAAAAAAATACACGCCAATTTAGAAGTAAGTAAATAGATAAACTAGCGTTGTTAGTAAAATCGAATTATGTTATATTTTTCTCGTTTCTCGGCTCACTTAATCGTTGGGTATATTAAAAACTCAATAAATGCTACAACTGTCGCCTGTTCTCTATGATTGCATTTGGGTGGTAACCTTATCGGTGATGGTAGAGGTGTCGGTGATGAGCGTTGCAGCTCTGTTGTGTCTGTCACAATTGGCCGCAGGCAGGTGACGCGATCAAGATCAACTCAGCATACAAGGTCACGAAAGTGCCAGGGCGTGAATGTAACCCTCAATTACCGTTGTGGCAAAAGTATAGAAATTTTTTAACCTCATCATTAGAGTTTTTTAGCTACTTTTGAACATCGTGTCATTTGCAGTTTATATATGATTTTACAATGTAGCGTAATTTTTTCTTTTTTGTGGATCACGTGGATCTTGGCGTGTATAATTTTTTCTGAAAGCTGTTAGCTTATCTGCTTTAATGTGCACTGAACGAGATAAAAGTCACTGCCTCCAGTACAAAGTTTAAAATAGTGGACTAATCTATTTTGTGTCGGATTTGTTCGCCCTAAGGGGAGACAATTAGCGTATCGATGGGAATTAGCAATCCAAGGAGAAGAACATGAAATCCTGAGCTGATAGTTTAGTGAGACGTCTTTTTGTTGAAATAAAATTTTTTTTGTTGTTTTGTTAAGAACCATCTTAAAAACAATGAAAATACCTCTCGTAAATCTCAGATTTTTGCCGTGGTACAAAATTGCACTGAAAGCTGTTTTGATTCTTTTGTAGGTGATTTAATCACGGTAAAATTGTTTCAAGAGTGTAGTCGTGATTTGACCCTGTCCCCCTGAGTGTTGGGTAGTTGGTGTTGGAATAAGTATGAGTATGAACTGAAGAGATGATGGTGCACAGGACAGCATGACGCTGCTGGAGCGCATCATGTGGACGGACAACGAGCTGTGCAAAGCAACCCGCATCCAGTGGCACAAACTCTTCATCTCTGGCCTCCTCATGGACTTCGAAACCAAAAAGCGTTTTGCCAGGGTAGGTAATGTGTTCTGTAGAGCGGGACGTGTCTCGGTTGTTCCTTCACCTGGTGCATAACGTGACGAATTACTTCACCTTCCATCATCGTTGTATTATTTCAAGAGCACTCACAGTACTAAGTTGTGGCACTTACAGCTTTAGCTCTGAAATGTGGCTTTCAAATATTTATGAGATTCATGATATTGTTGGTAAATTGATGGAAATCTTTGTCCTATACGTGGGAAATTTTAATCTGCAAAGCTACTATTGGTAGAAGTGACTTGGAGAAATTAGAATAAGCAACGAAGCACACGTTTCGTGAGCGAAGTATCTTATTGGAAATGGGTAGAGTTAAAAAATGGGCGAATTGAGAAAGTGGATTATTGGAATTTTATCTATATAGAATAAGAATTGAAGAGAAAGATGACGAGACTTGGGAAAGGATGAAAGGATTGAGCAAGAAGAGTGCTGTTCAAGACTTCTGTGTGCTAGTGACCGAATTAAGTAGAGAATTTTCAAAGTAATTTTACTAGGACCTGGTCTTCAAGAAAACGTTGACAAGCCAAATCGTGCAGTTTGAGGCTGTCGATGTATTAAGTGCCGCACTTGAACTTGACGGACGTAACGCTAAATCTGTGTATTTACGCTACAAACGCCCTTTCAAATATCTCTGACTTATAAAAAACGAAGGAATACCTATTACTTCGTTACTACAGAGGTGTACCCAAATGAGATATCAGCCTAACGCTGTTGAGCGGTTTAATATTTTTTTTTTAAATTTGAAGATTGCCGTTTAATATTTGGCAATGCATTTTGATGCAGCTGTTCACAAAGCACTACAGCAAGATGATGAAGACGTTCATCGCAGACGACCACGAACACTCCGTGTGCATTGTGTCGCTGGGAGTGCAGCTGTTCACCATGCCCACCATCGCCCACATGCTCATCGCTGAGGAGGCCGTCATCGCCAAGCTTATCCTCACCTTCATCACCGAGTGCACTACGCGCATCAAGAATGGTCAGAAATTATGTAGCGCTTGTTACGTCTTCTTGTGCGCCGCGTGAAACTTAAATCTTGTCTTTCAAATGAGATTTGTTCCCTCACGCCTCTTTGTAATGCGAGTCTGTCCTGCTACAACAGCAGTCCTCCTCCGACTCTTGTCACGTGCGATGCTAAGCTTCATAACTGCAATGCTAGTTTTTCCCGAGAAAAATTCGTCTTCTTTGGTCAGATACAACCATTGCATCTGTTGGATTTTGCTCTTCAAAATGAAAAAGTGAGGTCTCAAGCTGAAGGTTAGGTAGGCCTTCTTTTTGTTGGAATAGAGAAGGTTTTATTTTATTAAGGACTACTTTTTTTTTTGGTTGATTGCTGTGCTGTTTTTCAGCACCTCTGGCTTTTTTCATTAACTTTCTGTTTCCATGTGCATAGGATTTTGTGTGGAAACGCATCTGGCGAAAAGATTCCTCGTTCCTTAGACTCCCTACTAAATGGTACCTTCATCCTTCCTCTCTTTGGAACATCTTTGTTGTGGTTAGAGAGACGTGAATTACTTGATATCGCACCTGAGAAAAATTTTTCCTTCGATAATGAAAGTGAAAACCGTAAAATATAAATTTTTTTCAAAAAAATTGTTTTTTTCCGTAGATTTCTTGCGTGAAGTAAGAGAAACTTCTTGAAAATAGTGGAAGTATTACCCTCATTCTAGAGCTGTGCCACGATATGCTTTTTTGTGCCGAATACTTGCTCAGTTTATGTTGAGGTGAACTTCCTGCCTTTATGAAAGTCCTCTTTTGTGTGGGGTGCTGCCCTTCTGTTTGGCTGAGCTGCAGCAACCACTTCGCAGATCACCGCGATGACTTGAGCCACTGATGTGCTGTCATATGTTCTAGATTTGCCTCTAAAGTGTAGATCATCTTCTGCGGACCGTGTGGAAATTGCTGCTCCTCGGCAATAAATGAAATATTCATAGAAGTAAAACATTAACTTGTGTCGGTTCAACTAAAAAAACTATAGTTTTGGAGTCAACTATGGTTAGAGGTGGAAGTGAAGCACAAATATGATAAGAAAAATGGTTATGGAAATCGGCATACGACGAGTATAGAATAATGAAACACAGCTATTTTAACAAATAGTTGCTGCAACTACAACATATTGCACCAAGCCGGCAATTAGGTATTGAGTAGAAGAATATCACAATATTCCAAAGCAGTTAACGCTGTGAGTTTTACTACTCATTGGAAAAAAATGTAAGAATACGTTTGAAAAACTATAGATACTGGAAATGAAGAGTGAATTTTTGTATAATTTCATTTTGAAATTGATACAGTTGTTCAGCGTCACACCATTTTGTTTTATGTTAGATTGAAGTATCAAACACTTGCTGAATGATTCCAAAATTTACAGTTTTTCAAACTTGAAAAAAACAAGTTTCCTAAATTAAAGTTCATTTCTACTATTTTAAATCCTCAGCTCATAAACTTGGTGGAAGTACACAGTGACATTATAAAATCTTTGCGATGAATATTTACACGTTAGAGACACTTGAACTGTCCACGCTTGACTGGGGAGATGGTGCTCAAATGCCTTGTGTTACACAGGCAAGCTGTTCCCGCTGAGCCAAAGTGCGAATGTGAGCAACCTGGAGCAGGGGAGCATGACGCCCAACGAATTTAGGCGCGTGCAGTTCATCTTGTTCGACCTGAAGTACCTGCTCGGCATGGTGCCCATCACCTGGACTGACCAGCTCAGGAAGGGCTTCCTTCATGGCTTCAGCCAAATTGTTAAACTCTTCTGCATGATGCAGGTATACTTGGTGCAGCACATGCTCTGTGACCATATAAACTCTTCTGCATGATGCAGGTATACTTGGTGCAGCACATGCTCTGTGACCATATAAACTCTTCTGCATGATGCAGGTATACTTGGTGCGGCACATGCTCTGTGACCATATAAACTCTTCAGCATGATGCATGTATACTTGGTGCAGCACATGCTCTGTGACCATATAAACTCTTCTGCATGATGCAGGTATACTTGGTGCAGCACATGCTCTGTGACCATATAATTTACCGGTCTTGAGTAAGCTACTCATTGCATACTCCAATGTTCCTTTTTGCTGACACAATTCTATTTTCACAAATTTGTGCCTAGTATTGAGACCACGTCAACTTAGCTTTGAATAACGTCAAATTCATGATATTTTCCATTATTTCAAGGATGCTCACAATTTCGTGCCATCTCACACAGCGGTTTGATGTTCGCTCATGTAGTATGGCAGATGTGATGCGAAGCGTGTGTGTGTGTGCAGAACATGGACCCGGTGACGCGCAAGGAAGGCACGCACGTGGAGTTTGAGCAGGAGTGGGAGGGATCATTCAATCTGCACATCAAAATGTCGCCCATCATCCCCCAGCTGGTGGAGTGGGCTGCCTCTGACCGGGTCGTGCTCATCAAAGCCATGAGGTGCGCTTGCCGGTAGTCGTGTAGCCTGTTTACTATCACTTGTATTGCTTGTGAATGTTCACAACCTGGATGTCTCTTGCATGTCCTTGGCTTCTTTTTTCTGTGAAATGCTGAAAATTCTCGTGCTGTTTGCATTAAGGTAAATATTATACAGCTAATGAAAAAAAGGTCGCTGCCACCAGAGGCCTGAGGGGAGTCGAATTTTAAGATTATAAATTTAGGTGGGTCCTATAAATTGGGGGTGGCGTTGGCGCGTTTGCCTTTGCGCCCAACCCCTACTTCCTCCAGTAATCAACTTTGTTAGCGCCGTGTATAATTACACGGGTCGAGACACGACCAGTTGTGATTCGTTCACCACGAACTTTATGCTCGGCGATCCTGGCTCTCGTTTTTTGTGGAGGCCTCGGCTGCCTGTCCGAATCTGAGAAGCGAGCACTCGGTTAGCTCTTCATTACCTCGTCATAAAGTCCTGTCCCTCCTCTGGCGCTCACTCATAAACGTGTGCCCAAACTGACACAAATGTTCTCCACGTCCATTAGACACGCCTGATTCAAATTAGATACACCCAATTTAAGCCTCCGGCCTGCTTGCGGCCGAGACAGAATAAAATGCCTTTAATTCAATGCTATACATCAGTTATTTTTGTATTCATTGTTCAAGTATAGAAAATGTGCTTGATTAATTTGTACACACTGCATTTGTGTTTTTCCTGACTTTTGTGTTTTTGACTAGTCATGTAGACGAATTTCGTATTTTTGAATGTTGTGCATCTAACAATTTGTGGGTTCACATTATTTTCTCCGTGATTATATTTTCAGAGCAATTGATGGTGGTCGTTATTCATTTTAAATGTTTTTTATGTGTTGGATTAATTTTAGAATTAACTTCTCAGGTATTTACCCCCTCATGGAGTTACAACTATTGTTTCTATGAGAATTAGCACTCAAAAGGGACCAGTGTAAAGTTCTAAGCTAAAAGTTAGGTAGGCCTTGCTTTTGTTGATGTAGGATAAAATTTTTCTTGTGACAGGCCAACTTTTCTCGGTTGACTGCCGTAATGTTTATCAGTACCTAGCACTTCCTTTTCAAGTTTTACATTGTTTCATGAACTTCTCAATTAACTGTTTCTATCCACAGGGGATCTTGTGTAGGAACACATGTACGTTGTTTCCTTGTTCCCTAATCCTCAAACTTAATGGTGCTTTCTTCCATTCTCGCTTTAGATTACTTAGTTGGTGTTAGGGAGGCAAATATTAACTTACCCATCCTCTAGGGTCCCCTCAGGGGGATACAACTATTGTATCTATGGGAATTAGCGCTCCCAGAGAGACTATGTGAGGGCCCGGGCTAAACGTTAGGAAGGTTTCCTTTTTGTTGAAATAGAATAGGTTTTGTTTTGTTACGGACCATCTTTTTTCGGTTCACTGCTGTCCTGTTTTCAGCACCTACTACTTTCTTCTTCAACTTTTTCTTGTTTCATGAACTTCTTTCATAGCTTACTGTTTCTGTGCTCCTTGTGCATAGATTCCACGTTCCCTCAACTCCATGCTAAATGGTGCCTTCCTCTTTTGGAACATCTTTGTTGTGGTAAAGGGAGGCTAAAACTTTCTTATATAATAATAATAATAAAAATGATGCTTTAGGGTGTGTGCTTTCCCCCCGATCCAGTGGACATTATCCCAGAATTTAACGGGACCTACTGCACACAAATTGCCTGGCACCCATCTGGGGCCGGTAACACTGAAATAATGATAATAAAAGACAAGCGGAACATGACTAGCTGAGGGGCTCACCTGAAGATTCCGAAAATTATGTTCAGGCGAACAATCTTCAATGAAGCCGGCTGTCCAGGACGCAACTGTCCCAGGTAGCGAGGGCGATTAGCTGGAGTACAGCGGAGCACATTAGTAGATGCTCCCGCACTCACAGCTCAGTTCAATCTGACGTGTCAACCTCTGGCAGACACGCACTTTAGCTTGCCCGAATCCGTTGCTATGGCTTGGGACTCGTAACAAGAAGAGCAGACAAACATTTTAGTGTTTGCATATACGTTTGTCGCCGAAGATGTGAGGAACCCCAGCCATTGCTCCGCTTGGTCGTAAATTACCAGCGTTATTAAATTTTAGGCTGATTAAGTGGCTCACAGCCCAAGAACTTTATTGCGGAAGGCCTTTAAATCTGCCTTACAAAGTCCACAAGGGACCTCAGCGTTCGAGCAACGGCTGAATTTCGACACAATCCCGGCAAGAGAAAAAACGGAGGTTTCATTAGAAATTTCCGTTACATAGATTTTAAATACAAACATTTTAATACATTTATGTTACTTTCCAGAGGAAGCATAGAAAGAACACTTATAACGTTTATGCGCATATAAATTTTTAATTGTAAACAAAGTAGGAAAGGAAATTAGAGGGGACCTCTCCTAATTAAGTCAGCTAGCTTGCTACGTTGCCGGCGAGCTGCCTGCCGTTTAGGACGGGCAGCTGTATCAATTTCAGGCTCTTCGGAAATTTCCGAGGAGTCTGATTCAGAAAAATAATGCTGATCGCCTGGGCGTTCAATAGAGAGAGAACTACCCTCATGAGTAAAGGAACTCTCGGGAGGCTCGAAATAAGGATGCAACTCCTCACTCGAGCTTTCCTCTGCGCTTTCCCACCCCTCCTCTGAAGCAGTATCAGTTGCAGCTAACTCCAGGGAGTAAAGTAAATAAATTTTAACGGCAGACTCAGAGTTATCAGCTTTGCGAATTTTAACTACTCGGACCTTGCCATCGCGTCCAAGAAGCAGTGAAATGATACGGACCAAGGTCCAAAACGGTGTAGGTCTTATAGGATGCCTGAGTACGACAACCTGACCTACTGACAGAAATTTATTGTTAAGTGGCAGAGATTTAAGAGGATATGGACCTCTCAGAGATACTAAATATTGAGAGTACCAGAGTTCCCTAAACTTGCCCACCATCACGTCGCGCCTCTCAAACGCGGAGAGCAAATGCTCGCGACGCTCACCGTCTTCGGTTTCCAAGTCAGGGACCTTGTCGGAAAGAATTAAAGAGTTAGAGGTAGGATAAAGATGAAGGAATAGAATAGGCATGATAGGCAAAATAGTGTCCCCCGTCTCTGTGTAGGAAAGAGGACACCGATTAAGATTAAGTGTGATGTCAGAAATAGCAGTGAGAAAAGTTGAGTTTGGGTAAGTGCTACGACCAAAGAGCTTATACAAACTCTCCTTAATAGACCTAAATAAGCGTTCCCAGATCGCACCAAATTGAGGACTATAGATCGGGATAGTTTTAAATTTAACGTTAAAAGTGCGGAAACGTTCTTCATACAAGGATGAAGTTAAAACTTCTGACAAAATATCAGAAGCAGCTACGAAAGTTTTAGCATTATCTGCATATACGGTGTTAGGGACACCTTTTTCGTTCGTAAAGCGAATGAAAGCAAAGCAAAATTCCTTCAACGTCATGGAAGGAAGAAGCTCTATATGAATTGCTCTTGTTTGGAAACATGTAAACAATAATAGATATACCTTTTGTTTATGACCAAAAGGATCTAACACCCAGAAATGAGCAGAAAAGTCCATTCCAGTGGTAGCAAAAGGTCGCACAAAATTAGTCCGACTGTCTGGCAAAGCAGGCGGGTCGGGATAAGAGAAAGCTTTGGCGTTCACCCGCTTGCAAACTATGCATTTGGATAGAACGCTCCGAACAGTACGCTTACAGCGCGGAATCAGATATCCGTCCAATATTAGTTTTTGCACGGTAGATTCAACACCCTGATGATTAAGAGTTTTATGCGTATGCAAGATCAGAAGATAGGTTAGATGAGAAGAACTAGACAACAGAATAGGGTTCCTAGTATTGTAGTCCAATTCCTCCGCTAAGACAATGCGACTACCCGATCTAATTAAATTATGAGAGTTAAGAAATAAGTTAAAAGACCTAACAAGCAAAGGCGGACGAGGATTCTTGGTTTTCAAGGCGTCTATCTCGCTGGCAAAATGCTCTCTTTGCATAGAGGAAATGAGATAAAGAAATGCTCGAAGTTTAGCCTCTCCCGTATCTGCTCGCTTCCAGATTGCAACAGCTCTAAATACCTTCTCTACCACACCTAATAGTCTGGGGTAGGAGGAAAAGGGCTGAAGTTCCACAATCGGAGCTTCACCTAAGGGAGCGACATTAACTGCTATGCACATATCGGAAATAAATTGCTGCGGAATGCATCCTAAGTGACCCTTAGGCCACTTGTCTCTACTTTCTTTGATCCAAGAGGGACCTCCTAACCATACCTGTTTACACTCTAGAAACTTTGATACTTTAACACCACGTGTTAGCATATCGGCTACGTTAAACATCGTGGGCACGTACTCATAGCTGTAGGCAGCCAAATTCTTTGCTTCAAGCTGCTTACGCATGGCTTCTATGTCTTTTAGTCTGTTGCTTACAAATACATTTTTTCTAGGAGGCTTGCTGCTCAAGAGCCAAGCTAGGGTGACTTGGGAATCAGTAAGAATAGTTACATTAGACACTTTATATGGAAAGTTAACATCAAACAGAAGAGATACAAGGCACTGATAGGCGAGAAACACTGCCAAAAGCTCAAGGGAAGGAAGAGTTTGCTGGCGAGAAGGCGAAACTTTAACTTTAGAGAAAAGTAATGCGCTGCGTTCCTCTTGGACGCCATAAATACAGGTGCCAAAGGCGCTAGCACTAGCATCACAAAATACAAGTTGCGTGGTTTTGGTCTCAGCCAAATTCATCCTATTAAACTCATAATCCTTCAACTCCGAAAACTCCCAACAATAGCTTTGCCACTCCTTACACAAATCTTCCGGAACATTCTGATCCCAACCTAGCCGCAAGGGCGTTAATTTTCTCAAAATGAGCTTACCTCGCACAGGAAAAGGCAACAGCATACCCAATGGGTCATAAATAGACGCTACTTCTGAAAGTATCTTCCTTCGAGTTTTGCACGAAGAGTCCAGCTTTTTTACAGACAGAGAAAGGAGATCAGTAGAAGTGTCATAGTCGTACCCTAGTACTCTGGAATGCACTTCGGCACTACATAGAGCAGGGTCAATTTTTGAAAGAAGATAAGAATTGTTGGATTTCCATTTGCGTAAGGGAAACCCACTCCTCAGATGCACTATTGGCGCTTCAAAATGTGCTAAGCGCTAGCTCAGGACTCTCGGTGGTAAATACTAAATTATCGACGTACAGCTTATTCGCCATAACGTCTCTAATTGTTAAATGGGTTATAGTTTGAGCGTGCAATTTGAGCAGATAGTCAAGAAGATAAGGAGACGCAACAAACCCGAACAAAAGCGTAGTGTAACGATAATACAAAAATTTGCCATCTTTATAAAGAATGAAGCTGAACTGATTACGGTCAAACTCACAAGCAAGTTTAACCTGCAAGAAAGCCTTAAAGATGTCAGACAGAACCACTACGGTATTTGCACGGAAATAGACCAAAAGTACTAACAAATTATTCAAGAGATTAGGACCTACATAGGAGGCCTCGTTCAGACTTGGTAAACTACCGATTTTCAACGAGCAATTAAAAACAGGTCGAATTTTTAGAGGTCTCTACATGGGCACGTATAACAGGCCTATGCGGGATCCATTTGTGCGCCCGCACATCTATCCTTTTGACAGAAATAGGCTCTACATATAATACCCAATTCAAGCTGCTCAAGGAAGACATCGTTATAGGCACCCTCAATCCCCTTTTGGGCATTGTCATGCGCAACTCTACGAGCAAGATATCTTGCCAAAACAAAATTATGTGGGACTTTAGCCAACAATTGGCGGTTCCACGGTAACTGAACCGAATATCTACCTGCTTCACATACGACACTACTCTTGAAGTCTTCTAATTCTTTATCATTCTCGTCCTCTCGAGAAGGTACAC
>JACJUY010004809.1:29661-45802 GCA_014220935.1 Platorchestia sp. MABIK
AAGGCAGTACATTTTTCTGTTTCCATCATAATCAAATCAAATTTTCAATGCTTATGGGAAAAAAGGAAAATTAACTAAATTGCGTCTACACCCTAGAGTGGACTAGTTACATCCCTTCAAAAGTTATAGAAAATACATTAATAAATATAGTAATACACAAACAGTACATTTCCCCCCAGTTACACTTTTAGTTTTACAACATTTCTATTTTTAAGACGTACACATTACATTAAAGATTTATTTTAAAGAGTGAACCTAAAAAAGGTAAGACGAGTTTCAGCAAAGGCCAGAACCTATAAGAATTGTAAGGTTCTAAAGCAACACAACAAAGGAATCTCGTCCTACAACAAACACCGGTCACTCGACTTAAATCTAATGAGACTGAAACCGGCCCTCGCTACTGCGGACAGCGGCTTTACATAGAAAAAAATTTAATGTGTTATCACAAAGTTTCTTTTGAAAAGAAAAGGAAAAATTTTTAAGATGAAAATAGAGAATAGATAATTTTCAGGATTTTACCTGCCGAACTCTAGCCAAGCTCTACCAGCACTAGCTGACTCTGGTCAAGCCGGCTGAATTGCCTTTTAGGCAAAACTGCGCAAAAGCAGCAAGGCTTACAAGTAATTCTCAAACAATTTCGACAATTTATTTGAGAGTTTTAGGTTAAGTTTGAATTTCTATATACTTTTCGAATAAAAATGTGTGCAAACCACCCGACCAGTGGAACAAACCCCGAATTAACGGGCTCTACTGCACACACATTTGCCTGACACCCATCTGGGGTCGGTAACGCTAGAAAAAAAGGTAATTAAAGGATAAGCGGAACATAAAGGCAAAGGGCTCACCTTTCGAAAAGTATGTTTAGGAGAACTATCTTCAATGCAGCCGGCTGCCGAAGACACAAGAGTCCCCTGTAGCGAGGGTCGGATTGCCGTAGAGCAGCGGCACACATAAGGAGGTGCACACACGCTCACGGCTCAGTTCAATCTGTTGGGTCGGCTTCTGGCTGACCCGCTCGTCAGCTTCCCCGAATCCCTTGCTGTGGCTTGGGATTCGTTGCAAGAAGAGCAGACGAACATTTTTTAGTTTGCATATACGTTTTTCGCCGAAGATGTGAGAAACCCTCGCCATTGCTCCGCTTAGTCTTAAATTACTTGCGTTATTAAATTTTAGGCTGATCAGGCGAATCACAGCCCATGGACTTTACTGCTGAAGGCTCTTAAATCTGCCTTATGAAGTCCGTTATGGACCTTAGTGTTCGAGCAATGGCTAGAATTTCGACACTTTTACAAGCACCTACTACTTTCTCCTTCAACTTTAATTATGTTTTATAAAACTTTTCAATCTTACTGTTCCTATGCGCAGGGTGTGGGGACCCACTTCATGCATAGTTACCCGTGCTTTTATTTTGATACAATGTGGTGCCCACCTTCTTGCTTGCGTGGGAACATCATTAGTGTGGTAGGGAGGCGTGAACGAACATATCTTTATACCAAATGTTAAGGTTAAGTTTATCGCTAGTTTTGAATTGCCTCTTCTGTGAATATTACTAGCCCTGAACGTATTCATGTGTAGTCAGATGTGAGCATTTCATTACTAGGTCGTTAGTGTAACGAGCTATGATGTGGCGCGGAGTTACTTACATAGCTCTCTGTGCGCCGCAATGCCATGGTGGTTTGATCCTGCCGAGTACAAGTGTAGGACTCGTTGACAGGATGCTGCTGAAGGCGCTGTACGAGCATGGCTGCGACGGCCTGCAGAAGCGCTTCATGCGGGAGGCGGCCAACCACACGGTGTCGTGCATAGAGTACGACGTCTCGAAGTGCCCGGTCTCCATGCACGTGCCCCTCACCAGACTGTGCGGCTTCCTTGCTGTGCAGCTCCAGAAGTACAACCTCTCTTTCAACTCACACGTATTTTCGTGCAAAGAAAAACCTTCCTTGAAGGAATTCATTGAGCCTTCGTTGAGAACTCTTGTTATGGTGTCCCAGGTGCGTTTCCAACCTGGTTATTTGGTCATCGTATTTGATGAAGAACCTGCATTGAACTAAGAAGTGTGGGTTCTCTATGGTTTATTTTTTTTTTGCGTTTAGGTATTCTTGAAATTAGTACTCATCTATTCTACAAAAACTTGCGTAAATTGTTGAACTGTTTGTGTTTATAAACTCTTCTTGAGCGGTGACAAACTAAGTTATGTGCAATTTACTCTGATCGCAGTGCAAGGCGGGAATGTGGCGTCGCAACGGCATGTCCCTAACAAACCAGACTTACTTTTACCGCAACGTGCGGTGCCGCCAAGAGATGCTCGACAGAGACGTGCTCGTACTGCAGAACGCTGCCGCCATCATGGACTCTAATGACTTTCTCATCTGCCTGCTCAACCGCTTCAACCTGATGAGCTGGCAGCGTCCTGACTACGAAGCAACGTACCTCTGGGTAAGAGGACCTGAATTTTTGCTTAATTTCACCCTGTTAGCTGTGCTTTGGTAGTACGAACGTGACAGGCGGAAGTGAGGCCTTTTCGTAGTAGTTAACACGTAGGACAGATTTTAGGGTTGCCCTGAAATGAAGCTATTTTGTGTGAGTTATCATTCAGAATTAACTTGATCTGTGTGGGGGAAGAGATGGTACAGTGTCTTCACCTCATTAACAAGTGCCGTCCTGATAAAGTCGCGTTACTATTTTGTGTGAGACTGATGTTCTTGTTCAAAGCGCGGAACCAAAATCCTAGATAATGTGTGTGACTTCGTACTCTATGTTTGAAGGTGATTTCTCTAAGATTTTGATTATTAAGACTTGAGAGAATCCAGAAGACTATTTTTAGGCAAGCTCAAATGAATCATTTTTTGATGGTGTATTTTTTGTTAGTTCATATATAATGCAATGAAGTCTCGTTTACAGAGGTTTATAAAAAGGACTTTTTCCTTGGCTACCCTGTCGAAGTGAAAAATACATAGACTTGGTACGCTAACATTACCAAGATTTCACGCTCTTCTAAAGCTTCTTTTTAACCAATTTCATTATGAACTCATCATAAAAAGAAACCCTCGTACTTATCGTGTTCTTGAAATTTGTGCGTTGAGAGCCGAGACGAGGACAACATCCACCAGACCGTGGTGATCCTGGAGGAGTTCCTGCAGCTGCTGCTGTACATCCTGGCTGAGCGCTACGTTGTCGGTCAGTCATCGCCTTTACCAGCTCCAATGGTTATATAGTTACTATGGCCTTTGCCAGCTCCAATGGTTATATAGTTACTATGGCCTTTGCCAGCTCTAATGGTTATATAGTTGCTTTGGCCTTTGCCAGCTCTTATGGTTTCTTGGGCACCTAGACTGGGAGCAGTTCTGCACACTCCTTATTTTGCAACTTTTTAAAATAAAACTTTCTTCAGAAGACAGTAAGCAGGAAGTAGATCCTTTGCGTGTAGCCCAGTTTGTTGAGTGGTTGCACTGTTTGTAGAAGAAGCGAGTGCTTGTTGTTCACTGCTGAACGCGGGAGCAGGCAAGTGGCAGTGCTCTACTCACAGCTTCTATTCTCACAGTCATTTCTATACGCCAGATAATCGTATTTTGTACTTCTTTGTATCATCAGATGGTGGCCGTAAATTAGGCAGCCAAAATTTTGGAATTTTTCCACATTGACCGACAATGTTCACAGTATGGCAGTAAATACGAAATATTTTAACCGCCAAACGCTGCTATTCTTAACAAAAATTTTGAATTTGTATTGTGAAAACTTGGTATTTTTTACTTAGAATGGTCTGCAAGAAGAACTACAAAATATGATATATATGTAATGCCCTTGGAAATTGACAGTTTTTGACGTATCCCGGCAATATTTTATAATTAAGCTTAGCTGTATTACGTACTGCAAGCTGAATGTTGTGTGCCTCACTGTATTGGTGTTTAGAAACTCACCTGTGTGGTATGTAGGTTAGTAGCAATAATACTGCTTTTCACTTTGGCATCCAGTGATATTGAAGTAGTGCTGGTATTGTCTAATAATACCAATGGTATTGTTGTGAACCTTCCATCTATTGACATTTTGCGTTTTTGTTTTTTTAAGAGGTAGTTATAAACAAAAATGTATTTGGAAGATCATTTTGGGAATGACATATACTAGGCTAAATCATGCGTTATTTCTAGGCTATTCCTGTGAAGGAATGCCCCAAACAGTACATGCATACATAAGGCATTCCATTGTGCACTGTTCAGAAGCGAGCGTCTTCTCACTGGGCGTGGTGGGGTCTGTTGCGTTTGATGTCTATTTGGTTGATACGCTAGACGGAACTGATGTCCAGCAGACGTGTCCCAGTTGTGGGCAGGCAGTGACATCGTCCTTCTGCAGGTGTGGCGGAGGTGACGCCTGGCGATGTCACGAAGCACGAGGTCATCCACCTGCTGTGCGTGCAGAACATGACGCACTCGAGCATCAACAAGCAGCTGCCTGAGGGCACCAACCACGAGACGGGCATGGAGCAGGTGATGTAACGTGCCTCTCAACTCTAGTTATCTTCAGTGCGTGCTGTTACTCGTAATTCACCTGAGCTTTTGAGCCTCCACTTGCACAATGGAACGTCATTTGGACACAAACATGGGCGAGGAGCTACAGCCGCAGCAGGTTCACACTCCCAATTTTATTGTTTGCTTTTGTGACGTGGAGCATTACGTGGCCATCAATGTGTGCGCCATGACTTAGGCATCTCGTCTTGCGGAGGTGACTGCGTTGTTCATTAATAATTCCTGAAAACAACGCATCCATCCAAAGTTTGACCGCCGTAAGCTCATGTGCAGGTAAGAAGTGCTTGTGGGCGGTCCAGTACAACTCCAAAAGTAGCGTTTTGATCGGGACTAGCTGATGACAAATAGATAACTAAGGTAGATGTAACCACGAAGTAATGAAGAAAATTATATTCAATGGGAAAACAAAACCGTGGAGATCAGTATAATTCAAGTTTTAATGAAATTGGCACCTAACCAGTAGACAGCTGCTGTTTACTTTACGGATCTGGGTTCAGCCGTATACGGACTTCGAGAAGATACTGATGGAGAACACAGAAGTAAATTAGAATTATGGAAATACCTACCTAAAGAATATGGAAAATGTACAATTTTCAAAAAAAGAGAACAAGAAATGCTCTCTCTAACCTACGGCTCTAATGTTCTCCGAGATGGGGAACAAACTTACAGTCACAGAAGGGGAGAATTAGCATGTAGACTACAGTGGAATAGCTGTAGACCATGAGGGAAGCCTAACCCCAAATTTATTATTATTACAGTGAAAGGACAACAACAAGTTGCATCCATAGGAACGAGCTCTAAAGTCCCGAAATAAAAACTGAACGATAAAGTTGCCACCCAAGCAGGTGGAGCTCTCTGACGAACGTTCATCAAACGGCCAACTGGGAGCGCGAAAGCAAGGCAAAACTAGAAGAGCAAAGTCATAATCTCAAACTTTCTCTTGCCCATGAAGACGAATACTGGACAAAAATGAGTAAACAATTTTGAACTCGATAGCAAATAAGAGACAGAACCAGTGAAAAAAGAAGCAGCTTCAAGGGGGAACAAAAAAATTAATTTGACGTTTCTTCTGCAAATGCCCAGTAATTTACTCGACGATCAAGCTACTGGCCAAGAACGATTGAGTGCTAAATGCGCTGTCGAGCAACACAACGCAGCAGGAAGGCATACGGCTGTTGAGGGAGAAAGAAAGCAAGCGAGCAAAACGCAGTTAAAACAGTCACCCAGATAACCTCAATATTTGAAGCGAAAGAGGTTACCAAGCGAATATCCCATTGGAATATTTCCACCGTAATAAACTTTATGATGCCCACGCGCGTTATGTTTCTGCTGACCTTTCCTTCCTTTGTCTTCTCTTTGAAGATTATAGACGAAATTGCCGAGTTCAAGAAGCCGTCCGGGGACGTGAAGGGCTACTATGAGCTTCGAGCCAAATACTACGACATGTACAACATCTTCTTCTACCACTACTCCAAGGAGGAGCAAAGCAAGTCAGAGGTGAGCAGCTCGTATGCATGTTTGGCATTTTGTTAGGTAGGTCCTCATCACCAAACCTTTGCTGGTGCATTGGTGCTCCATGAGTGGGCAATCACAAGACTAAATGAGGCTTGTAGAGCTTACGGAGAGAATGCGCCATTTTTGAGGAGTCTGAGTGAAGGGTCCTTTGCGATGAGCGTAACCCTCCTTTTTATATAGTGCTCGTTACTAGGCGCAAATTAACCTTGTGACTGAGACATGTTATGTTTACAAAGGGCAATTTTTGACAAAAATACAGTAAACACCAAATTTCATAGCTTCATCGGTGACAATCAAGCAACCAATTTTTGGCGAGTTCGTTCGCGCATTTTTGACCACACGGTAATCGAGTTACAAGTGTTTATTTCAACAGTTCCAATGTTATGCTGAAAGCTTCTTCAACAAAGTGCCAGTCACCCTGTACATTTCGTGCCTGTTTTTTTTACAGTGTTCATGCCAAGTTTGCTTTCTCTTCCTTGTCTTTTCATTCTGTATTCATTCATTCTACCCAAGAGGTTTTGACCTAGCAGATGTGTTAAATTTCTGATAAAGAGATTATCAATAATAAAGTACTAGTGGCATTAGTCCTCCCTGTGGCTTTAAGATTCCGGACTTGTATTTAAATTTTTTTAATTCAAATGAAACCAAACTCAAAGTATCTGACCCATTCTTTTCTTACCTAACCCCTGGTCTGTGTTTTAAAATCGTAAAAAATTACAGATTTCATCATCTGGCGCACGAGCGGATCTCTATCGTCAAATTTTGTCTGTGGGTTTTTGGGTAGCCGGCCTTAAACAGCAAAGTGGGTGGGCAGGCAGGGGTCTTACCGCCAGAAATTTTGGCAAATCGGTTGTCTTAATTAGTAGATGAGTGGATTATCAATGATAATGATAGTGACAATTTTTTTCATTGGATTATTCTTCTTCCCAGCAGCTATTCATTGAGGCCCTAACTCGATCTAAATAAATGCGAGTCCCACTGCTCGGTGTGCATTGCTAACATGGGAGAGGGAGCCGTCAGAGCAGCAGCGCGTTCATTTGGCTAACGTGAGTGTGATGCTCAGGTGGAGCATCGCGAGCGCTGCAAGAAGCTGAGCAGGGAGGTGTGCTGCCCCCCGCCTCCTGTGCCGCCCTTCACCGCCGCCTTCGCCTCCATCAGGAACATTCTCAACTCGCCTGTCTTCCTCCACCTTCTGCGCCAAGTGTTCTCCAGGTTTTGTGAAATTTGCCGTCCCCTAACACTTTCAACATCCCGTCTCTTAGGGCTGAGTCTACTTACGAGTGCTTGCTTCCATGTATCTATTGCAGGGTAGGGAAAAAGTCCCCAAACTCTTTTTCAATTTGAAATAAAAGCCACTGATATTTGCCTTAACGCAAAAAATGCACACAATTGATTGATAATGTCTTGTCTTCATGTTTGAGACAGAATTTGTGGTTGAAGTATCAAAGTAAGTCAACAATCATTAAGCAGCCAAAGATCGCTATTTCTACTGTGTATGATACCATAGCCAGGTTTAAGGAAGTTGGCCATGCTAAGGATCATGCCCACTGCTGGCATGTGCAGCTCGGTCCTAAGAAATGCACAGGATAAAACACCGCAAGACAAACTGCGTGCCTCTGTTGAAGGCTTCAGAGGAAGACTTCAGAGTGTATTCAGAGTGAAAGGTCGCATTAAAATATGAACTTGAATTTTGTTTCACGGTAGTTAGTGAATTAACGTGAGAACGAATTTTGTTTAATTTCATACTCTGTCCTGCTGTAGATAGATGACCAATTAACTTAGTCTGGGAACTTTTTTCCCCACCTCGAAGATTAGATCAATTGCGTCCTCGTGGACGTGTAATATCTTCGTAGGAAATATTAATCTTGTGCATGTGCTGAAATCATTTTCGTGTGTCTCACTTTCTATTTTTATTTTTTTATCTTTTTCTGTTTTTCTTGTAATTCTCAGCCTCGTTTTTCCCCCTTCTTGATGTTTCCCTCTCTCATTCTTGTTTTATTCTCCTTTTCGTTTTCTCCTCCTTTTTATTTTATTTTATTTTTCGTTTTCTCTACCTTTTTGTATTTTCCCCTTTTTTGTTTTTCCGTCATTTAGTTTTTCCCTTCTTTTTTCTTTTTTTGTTTCCCCTAAGTTTTGCATATCTCTTCATTTAGTCATCCTTTCTTTTTACTATCCCTTCTTTTGAATTTTTGCTTCCCCTTCTTTTTCCTTTTTAGCTTCCCCTTCTTTTTCCTTTTTGCTTCCCCTTCTTTTTCCTTTTTTGCTTCCCCTTCTTTTTCCTTTTTTGCTTCCCCTTCTTTTTCCTTTTTTGCTTCCCCTTCTTTTTCCTTTTTTGCTTCCCCTTCTTTTTCTTTTCCCATTTTCCATGTCATTTTGGATTTCACGCATCTTTTTGGATTCCTTCCATGCCTTGAATTGCACAGCCAACATTTCAGTTTCACGTCAAAATCGTAGCTGTTCTTCCAAAGTTTCCATTAGGTTACTCTGAAGAAGTATGACCTAAGCCGTCACTCTGTACTTGCCTGCTTATCATCGTATTTTCATGTATATTTTCTGCAGTGCTAGACTATGAATGCCATTCATCATCTGTCAATATCCTGTGAGTTTTTGTTTCTGAAAAGAGAGAATGCGCAGCCGCACTCACAGTTCATATTTTGGTTCAGGTGGAGCGATGAGCGGAGCAAGAGCGTAACGGAGACCAGCGTGCAGGTGTGCCTCCACCTCATGGGCATCGCGTGCTACGAGGAGCAGCGCACGCCTGGCTTCCTGACGGAGCCTGCCGAGCTGTGGCAGCAGCTCCAGCTACTCCACAGCAACAACACCTCGGCCACCGTCTTGCCTCTCATTAATTGGACCAAGGACAAGTGAGCTTCGATCCATGATGGAGCATTTGTGTGCTACTGCCGTGCGATATCTTCTACGTTGCTGCTTTGTTCTGTGAATTTATTATTGCTTCAGGAATTGTTGCTTGTTGACATTGCCCATCGTTGCACTGAGCTCGCACCCAATGAAACGTGGGTTTTCCCCTCATGGGGGTACAATTATTGTATCTATGGGAATTAGCGCTCCCAGGGGGACAATGTGAGGGCCCGAGCTGAGAGTTAGGTAGGCCTTCTTTTTGTTGAAATAAAGTGTTTTTGTTATGTTAAGGATCACCTTTTTTCGGTTCACTGCTGTCCTGTTTGTCAGCACCTACTACTTTCTTCTTCAACTTTGGTCTTGTTTCATAATCTTCTTTCACAATTTACTGCTTCTATGCCCTTTCTGCGTAGATTCCGCGTTTCCTTAACTCCATACTAAATGGTGCCTTCCTCCTTCCTCTCTTTGGATCGCATTTGTTGCTGCGGGTAGGGAGGCTAAAACTAACGACTAATCTAATCTAAACGTGGGTTTTACTTGGAAATTGTTTTGATGCTCACTTGAGGCTCACCATTTTAAACTTGTTGCTGGTAAAGTTACGGTATAGATGAAAAAATTAGCTATTCATTCAAAGAAAATTCATAGTCAAACATTTCCCCAATTCCTAGTTTGGACATTTTTATGGTGGCGCTTTTGAAACACTTTTTATCGCTCATTTCTATTATTTTCCCTAATGTATGTTAGCATTTCTCAACTGAATTTTCAAAAAGAAGCTATATTTTACTGCAAACGATTGCTGAGAATAATTTAGCCATCGCTCTGAAAGAATTATCAGGTTTGGTTTTCTAAAAATTATATTCGTATGTGAGGTCTCCGCTTTAGCCGCAGACTATCATCAAACTTGCAAATTTACCATAAGATGAGATCAGTGACGACGTCTACAGCGTCTGCCGTCAAGTAATCCCACAGAGGATCTCTGAATAATAACAGTTCAGACACCATCTTCAAATTAGCGCAAAATTGTGACATAAATATTTCGTGCAAGCTCCGATATGTTTTCTTTTCAAGAAAAGTTGAGTAAAAGTTTACTCCATCCTGTATAGTTCTGTATTTGGCGATCAATTTCTTTGGAGTTGAAGTTCTCTTATATCAACTGAATTTAATTCTATTCCTTCTCTTTTAGTTTCCCTTCACTTTTACACTCTCCTTGATCAATTCGACAATTCAAGAAGCCAGTGTTGTTCTGCATATTGTTGATTTTATGCAATAAAAGTCTATGATTTTCATCGTTAAGAGCAATATGCTATTGGAGGCAACAATGGCTAATGAGCTATTCTTTTGGATGAGTTTGTTGTTTCCTGTGACACGTACGCCTAACTCCGGTGTGAGGAGCTATTGCTGTCTCGAGTTTTCATAAAAGTAACTTCTAATACCGATTGAAATATAAAATTACATAAAGGCAGCCTTCGATTTTTGCAATTAGAACCAGAATAACTAAACACAAGATTGAAAAGAGTAAAACTTTGTGACTACGTATAGGAAGGCTTATGTTTGAAATACTACAGTAATGTTTTATATGATTCATTTGAAGACCACTCCTCCGTGTACATTTACATCTCAAATTAAAACTCCACTTCTACTTACCTTTCAAATCTTATTTTACTCTGAAACATGAAGTCTCGTAGCTTTGTTTTTACTCGTGCACTTTTTTGAGAGTACGAGCGACGTTGACGTGGCTACCAACCACGGTAGTGTAGCAGTGGAGTGACTATAGCGCAATGCGTGCAGGCTGCAGAGCGTGATGCCCAAGCAGCAGGACGCTGCAGAGGGCAGCAGCTCGAAGTCCTCAGATGCTGCCTCTGGCGTCGCTGACGCTGGTAGCAGCGCAGCCACCGGCGCTGCATCTGACGCGGACGAGCTGGATGAAAAACAGAAGAAAGCCCGTGATGCCATTGAGAGGAGGAAGCGAATTCTCAGCAAAATGGCTACCATGCAGAAAAATTTCGTGAAAAGCCATAAGACTCTGTTTTCGGTAAGTACAAGATCGTTAAGTAAACTCAAGATTATCAACTAACTTGATGTGAGACATGATTATTGAAGAATTGTAAATCCATGCATTCCAGAAACAGCATCAGTCAAGTAAAGTTTATTAGTTATTAAAACGATCCACTACATTATTTTCAATTGACATCACCAATCCATTTTTTGGCGTATGTTAGATTTTCTCCCCTTGAGAGTTCTTCGATGGTTACATAGGTTCAAAAGTAATATTCTCTATTTACCTGCTGCTTCATCTTTTACCAGGCTGAGAACTGAAGGAAGTACGTTGTTCTCACACAGGAGGAGAGCACAGTCGAGGAAAAGCCCTCAGAGAACGCCGTGGAGCAGATGGAGGTCTCAGACCTCATGTCTGACGAGATGGTAACTCTGGGGCCCCGGCAAACGCTCCCTCACAGCACAAGCTTCAGGTAACTACGCCAGTACTGTCCCTTATCTCCAGTCCAGTTCTCAGTTGTGCGGTTCTCTTGATATGGAACTCGTGACCTTCTTGAGGGAATATAAGGAGAATATAAGAGGGCTTTATTTATTACACTTTTAACGATCAGCATTGCTGATTTTCTCCAACTGCCATCTCATGTATTACTTAAACTAAGACCTACGTTCCCGTTTTATTTCAAACTGGTGTTTGGTGTCCTATTCAGTTTGTTGTTGCTTGTGTTGGTTGTGAAGGTCGCAACGTGCTTCCGTTGTTATGCTGGAGCAGAATTTTTGTTGTTGAAAATTTTCAATGTGAAGGATGAATGAAACATGCACCAACGCGTGCTGTGTACCAGCCAACCTACTACTTCCCATGTTGGTATTTGTTGCATCATTACATGCTTTGAATCATTAGCATTTGCCAAGTTCTGTTTCATCTCATAACTTTTAAAGTAATATGTTCAGTTGGGCTAGATAAAACAAACGTAGGCGACGCCTTCGGTCTTTGGGTATTGGCTATGCAGTTTAATTTCTAGATGGTCACAATAAATCAGTTAATTTGGAGACCTCAAAAATTTTTGCTTGCAGCCCCTGTCCAGGATGCTAGGAGAAATTTGTTCAAATTGGACTAGCCTTTGAACTATTTCTTTTTTCCATTAATTTATTCCTTCACCTCTTTGGGTACTGACGAAAATTCTAGTGCAAAGATGACTAATGCTTCCAGTTAAGGGGACCTAACATAGCTTTAAAGTACTTTAACATGTGAGGAAATATTATGAAATAAACAACATAATTAAGGAAGTTAATAGCATTCATGAAACTATTTTTTAGACATTCCAGAGGCATGCTCGCGTAAATTACCATTGATCACCTCAAAGTTCACGCCAAAGAATCCGTACAACATATTCAATAACCTTCCTATTTAACTTGAGCAAGTTTTTTCTGACCTTCATTCGTTTTCTGGTAAGTTTACATGTTCGAAAATTGAAGAACTATATTTGCAATATCGAATATTTCTCTCGCCAAGCATAGTGCTGTAAAGATTCATAATTCTTTAAATTGAAACGAAAAAGTAGGCGCTTGCTTAAGCAAAAAAAAAAAAATCCCACTCTAGAGCAATTTCACTGATATATCAGGGTACTGCTAACTTTAACTCCTTAACCATTTGAATCTTAGTACTCAAAAAGTTAACACTTTGACTGCGCATTCGGACGAATGTGTACCATTAGGTAAATTGCTCATTCACGTACTGCTTTAAATAAGTAAATTAGCACTTCATCTGTTTTGCGACCTTTTTAAAAATTAAATGTTATACGAGCCTTAGTTAAGTAGACGAGCTGTGGTGATACAAAAAATTTTGACACGACAGATTTCTTGAATAAAAAATGACGATAATTAAAATGTATATGACAACGGTGCAGCCAAACGTGCATCGTGTGCCACATGGACGAGAGCATGTGCATGGACGGCTCGGGGGGCGCCGACTTGGAGAGCAAGAAGCTGCTGGTGGTCGGGGTGATGGTGCAGCCGAGCACCGTGCTCGCGCGGCGCCGCCGCCCCTTCAACACTCTCGACCAGCCTCTCTACCTGCCTGCGGATCTCCACAAAGGCATTCACGTGTCTTCTTGTGGGCACCCCATGCACGTGCATTGCTGGAAGTTGTACTACAGCAAAGTAATTCAAAAAGAGCAGCGGAGAAACTTGAGGTAACTCCAACACTTCATTAGTACTCGTGTTTTGTTTGACCTTGTGCCCTTGAGTTGTTTGATTTTTAAATAGCAGGAAGGTCTTGTCGCCTATGCATACCACATATCCTGACTAAATTTAATTGCCATTTATGAAGAGTGCACCTATTTTCGATTAAAATGAAGTTCCTTATAGGCAGTTAGTTTTTGCTTTGCATGTTGTGATGTAAATGCTCCTGCTATACTGCTTTATGCAATTTTAGCTCCGTATTTCTCGACTTCTCAGCCTCAATGTCTGTTTATTCAAGAATGCGACAAGGATCTACTTTCGATGTGGAGAGGTCCGAGTATCTCTGCCCTCTTTGTGAATGCGTGTGCAATGATGCGGTGCCGCTGCTGCCGCCCCCCACCCAGCCACTCTTCGGGGGCGGCGAGAAGCCTGACGCTGCTGCTGCTCTGGCCGCTCCTCAGCAGTGGCTGCACGGCCTGCACGTCATCCATTCCAACAAGGTGCGAGACTGCATTGCTGTACTCGTATGTTGTCCACAGCTGCATTGCTGCCCATCATCTATTCCAACAGCGCGTGAGACTAAGGGCCTCCAATTTCTGTAGCTCAATCTGCCGTACATATTTAAGCAATGACTTACACAGAGCTACACAATTCTTCTTACCGCTCTGTCTCTCATGTAATTTATGAGCCTATACCAGTTGTCAGGTGTAGCCATTTACTAACAGCACCTCAGTGCTGCCAATGAAAGTAATCATCTGACGAGTGATAAGTTCTGCAGTTGTAAAGATGCAAACTGCAGTTTAGGAATGAACAAGCCAGCGTCTGTTGAGAATTGAATTACTCGCTTTCTAATGATCGTTTTCCCTTTGAATTTCTAATAAAACTACTAATGTGCTACCTATTACACACAAATTTTCATTGAAAAATTCATAAGTTTGTCGCGCTTACTACATCTTTCTCACTTTAATTTGAGACTGAGCATCATCTTCACCGTATCGCTGTTAGATGCTTCTACATGAAGCTTTTATGGACACTTTAACCGTAACATGCACCACCGGGGGCCACAAAGGGGGATTTTCATAGTGCTGCTGACCGACCAGTATCGCAAACTCAATTTTCATAAATACTTAATTGAAGCTAAATGAAGGCACGATCCAGTTAATGTTTGCTACTTTTAAAATTGTTAACTACATTTGACTTCAAATTTAAGTTGAATATTAAACTTCAGTTCAACCAATTGCGGTGAAAGTGTTAACGCATACTTAGTTTTTCATGTCTTTATCGTTCATTAATGTTGGGTGCACTACCTTTTCATATTTCAGTGCTTAGTTCGGAAGCGTACTGGTTCTAAAATTTGCTACTCATACTGTAGTCCATAACATCTGATTAACATAGAATTAGTTTTATTTTCACTGAAATTACTACGCAATTACCAACACGGCTTCCTTGCCAGCACTATAAATATGCTACCTTTCATCGACAAGTGTTCACTCCTTTTCATGATAACCGACAGCGTCATTTTATCTGAACTGTACCACGGAAGTCAAAAGTTGCTACAGTCAATAACAGAGGTGACCTGGTGCAGGTGTCGCGGTCGGTGCACTCGAGCAGCTCCCCTGTGATGAGCGACAGCCTCAGCGATGCTGAGGAGACGGCCGTGTCTGGCGTGTGGCTCCCGCCGCCCATGACCACTGTCGTGTCTCGCCTCACCACCCAATTGAACGACTCTAGTGCGGCACAAAACTTTGTGCAGGTAGCTCTGCCGCTTGCTTCTTGTACTTTGTTTGATTGTAATGCCTGAAATTAAGTAGGGATGTCTTCATATTTTGGTTTCATCAACTTGTTACCAAGTCTTACGAGCTTCAATTACGGAAACTTCCAGTAATTTTATCAAGTTCTACTGGAACGAAATGTTTCAGTACAATATTAAATAGGTCTTGTAAAGAATTGATAATATTCAAATCCTGGACACTTATTCTTTACACCTGGAATTGTCCTTTGTAGTTTTATTTTAGGACATACCACACAGTGGTCTTTCGTCTTGTGTTTCCAAGTTTACGATAATTTGCTTGGTAAATCATCTGGTGTATTATCGAGCACAGTTTTGTTGTGCGAAACAATTAAATATACTCCACTCCGAGTTGCTGATGTTCAATAATGGCGCTAAATTAAATGAAGGGTTTTTTTAGTTTAAATTTCCATTTTCACAGATGTTTTCGTCAGACGTTACTATGTCACACCTGCTGCCTGGGTCAGACCTCATCATGTGGGACTTCGCTCACTCCATATTCAGAGTGAGTCTCCTTATGTTCGCTCAATAATCGCGCACCCTTTACCAGTTTCCGACCACTTATTTACCTCGAGTTTTCTTTATGTTCCTTAATTTGCAAAACACGAATTGGTTCGCCAGACCTACCTTCGTCATGGTCCAGTGGAACCATACTTGTTGCCATCATTTGATGAGCCTAACTTTATGTGTTTGGTGGTGGTTTCTAGAAGCTTCACTGAATGCCTCTGTGTCCAGGCTACGTTTTGTATGCGCTTTACAAGATTTTTGTCTCTTACTTTTGCTGTTGAAGAGAACAGTATTGCAGAATAGTTCAATGATTGTTCTATTTTGTTATACAATTTCTCATTTTCATGACGATTCATTGTTTTAAATTATTTCTGCGTAATATTACTTTATAATTTTTGTTCTTCTCTCGTTCAGCACGGCTTAGACCAAAACCCAAACCTGGAAGACGAGCGCATCCTGGGATGCACTCTGGCGAGCCTGGCGTACACCATCCGCAGTCACGAGGAGGTGCAGCGGTTCGAGGGCCGGGCTCTGCTGACCGGCATCAGCGAGCGCCAGCACCTCTTTCTGGCCTCGCTCACCGCCACCGCTGCCTACGTTCCGGCCAATGCGAGCAGCAGGCAGACCCCTGAGGTGAGCTGGCATCAAGGAGGTTTAATGGGGTGGAGGCGGCATCGCTATCTTTCGCCAGTCAAGCGAGTGAAGCCACTTCTGCCGTCCCAAGCCCCGCCCACTCGGTACCCCATATGTGGAGGTGGTGTTGCAGTGGAGGTGTAGC
>JACJUY010004809.1:46247-67127 GCA_014220935.1 Platorchestia sp. MABIK
TTGCTGTTGGGTTGTTATTGCAACCTCCTTTGCTCCTAATTTTTCCGAAAATTAATTCTAAATGATCATGACTTATTTTATACGTGAGTAAAAAACTCATGCCCAGTTTTAAACTTTTGTAAAATAAGTTTTTTAATGCTTTCAGTGCAAATTAAAAATCCTGTAAATCCTGCTTTCCTAACAGACTCGCACATTAGTTTGCCAGATGTTGGGCAGTAAAGTGATTTTATATACGAAGTGTCTTCATCAAGGATAGGAAATACATTGCCGGCATTATTTGAGTTAATAGGTTTCTTGAACGCAATGCATGAACGCGTCATATTGAAAAAACTCGTCCTTTAACGCAGCGTGGACAAGCGGCGTCCTCTTACACTGAGTGACAGACACGAACTGAGCCTCATCTCCATGTATGGGGCCGTCTCCCTACAGCTACCGAAAATTGGCTTCACTTTAGAGCGCTGATGCCGGTTCCATTCTATCAAACTTTCTTGGCTGGCATCTCCATGTCTCAAAATCCGTCTCTTTCTATCCCAATGCTGCTGCCAGGGGTCTTATAAGCATTGCCATGTCTTTCATGGGAGCTTTTCTATCCCAATGCTGCTGCCAGGGGTCTTATTAGCATTGCCATGTCTTTCATGGGAGCTTTTCTATCCCAATGCTGCTGCCAGGGGTCTTATTAGCATTGCCATGTCTTTCATGGGAGCTTTTCTATCCCAATGCTGCTGCCAGGGGTCTTTTTGGCATTGCCATGTCTTTCATGGGAGCTTTTCTATCCCAATGCTGCCAGGGGTCTTATAAGCATTGCCATGTCTTTCATGGGAGCTTTTCGCTACCTTTAGTTAATTTAGGATTTTCTGTGGCTTCGTGTGCCAACGCAATGAAGAGATGTCACATTGATCTTGATTAAAGCGAACAACGGCTGAAATCTTTCGACTGAAAATCGACTGTAACATTGTTTGTTCGTGTTTCAATATCGTTCGCTTAAAATGGCACCAAAGCAAATACAGCAGGGTTTATGAAACCGCGGGTGTATAGGATTATGTTAAAATCCAGGCGACCAATATTTTCTGATTTTTCAATTCCAAAAACGTTTCGAGCAATGCGCTTGAAGATTAAAATATTTCGCTAATCTAACACTCCATGAAGATTTGCTGCTGAAACTATACTTTAGTTTACAAGAACTATCAAGTACTTGTAAATCAAGTACTTCACAAGAAGTTTACAAGTACTATCCCGACATGAGCAAAACTAAGATCTTCAGAATTTTTAGTTGAAGAGAAGTCACTGGACAAATCGAACGAAGTCAAAGCTTTAGGTTCAGAGTGGTGAACAAACATCCACGCAGCACTGCTGTGTAAGGACGACTGCCCACCCGCCGCTCAACCTCGCCTTATATACGTGCATCAGCAGCCGGGTGTTGCTCAAGAGGTCATTTCTACTCTCATGAGCACGTCGCAGACTACTCACTACTGCATGCACAAATACTTACCAAATCATTTATTAAAACATTTACTTAAAAATTGAAGGGACTTTCATTTTTAAAAGTGAATGAAACGTATTGAAAGAAAATGAATACATGAACGACACTTTTTGTCGTGTAAAGAATGTCATGAAGCTTTTGGGTCAGGTGTCTGCGAGCGCTGCGGTGAGCGTGCTGCGCGACGTGTTGGGAGCGAGTAGCGTGTGTCTGCTGGAGATGGACTGCTTCAGTGCGATGGTGTCCCTCGTGCTGCTCCTTCCCATCATCTTCTCCAACACACGCGCTACGGCCAAGGGCGGCCTCCAGGTACTCTCACTTCTATGACCTCGACTTTGATTTATAGTACTCGAATACAAATTACCCGATTTCTTAGAGTAACCCAACGTACTTTCTTGCTTTTTATCTCGACCAGTAGGAGACACCTTTTTTTCGGAAATGCCTGTAAGGAAAAAAAATTGTGGTATTTGCGTTCTGAAGGTCTTGAAGTGACTGCTTGCTAAACAGCTAAAAATATTTTTAAGAAATATATAAATAAATAAGAAATACTTACTCTTTTTTACTAGTTCAGTTCATAAAAAATGAGCCCATTTGTTTTGATCTTTTCTAAAGTATGAGGAGACCTCTGAGGAGGCATAAGGAAGGCGGTAGGTTTAGGTTAGTCAAGTTTGTTCATCCTATGTCACGATGCTGCCGTTACTGTGAGGTCAACTCAGTTGTAGATAGGCCTTCGAGATTTCTGTCTTTCGTACTCGCTTTGCTTCTTTTAGTCTTTATAACTTCTTCACCATTCTTTATTTTTGCCTTTTCTTCCTCTTTCTTTTTTGCCTTTTCTTCCTCTTTCTTTCTTGCCTTTTCTTCCTCTTTCTTTTTTTACCTTTTCTTCCTCTTTCTTTTTTACCTTTTCTTCCTCTTTCTTTTTTTACCTTTTCTTCCTCTTTCTTTTTTGCCTTTTCTTCCTTTCTTTTTTTTTTTTGCCTTTCCTTCCTCTTTCTTTTTAACTTGACTGCTTCTATGCGCAGGGTATCCAACGTGGGAATACACCTTATGCATAGATTCCTGGTTTTTAACAGTCTGTACAAAGTGGACCCCTCTCTTTGAGGTCGCCTTTGCTGTAGCTATGGAGTCATTAGCTAACTAATACATGATTCAAAGAGTGTTAGCATACATCAACGGTTAAGATAAATGCGCTTTTAAACCTCTCTATCTCATGGTGCAAAATACCCTAATCATTAGCATGTATTTGTATTATTTACCTGCAAAGTTTCTATACCATAAATTGCAATATGATACTTGAAAGTTTAGTTAGGGAAGTCATTTCTTCAAGTGACGGAGTTGATTGAAAATTTAAAAATTGACACAATACTAAATCTATGAAAACTTCTCTCTTGTCTTGTAGGTGATACAGCGAATTGGGTTGTCCTTTAATGTAGACACGTAGGCAAATAACGAGTAGGGATATTTTTGGCAGGTTGATACGATAGGAGTGGAAAACGCCTCATGTGTGGATAATAAATTACTTTAAATTTGCTTAGGCCATCGAGGCGAACGTTGCTAAGAGCAGCAGCACTAATTCAGTTTCTCGCTGGCATGTACACCCGTTAGAGAGGGACAAGAAATTCCGATTCAGGCTTAAGACACTGTTCTGAATAATCATTAAAATCTCAACTCGTTGATGCTATGATTTTATAGTGAAGAGATTATATTGCCATTGTATACTTAAAAAGTAAACCTTATCGTTTCAGGACCAGTATGTTCTTCAGCTGTGCTTCTTAGGGCACATCGTGCAGCTGTTGCTCACGTACGACAGGACCATGCCAGAAGCTAAAGCCTCGCCAGATGACGGTGATGAGGCCATGGAGACTGAGGCTGAAGACAGCCAATGGATGGCCTCTGAAGAAACAATAGCCAGTGAGGAAAGCAGCAGCAGCAGCACCACCAGCTCAGAGCACGACGCCGCTTGGCTGCTGGCGCTCTTCCATCAGTGCAGGGAAGCAGCGGGATTGCCACAGCTCGACGTTGAGGCAGCTGCGATCCTTACTTACGTCAAAGAGAGGTGGTGAGTTGTCATACTAGGGAAGAGCGCCAGAAGGTGGTTCCTTTTGAAGCAAGAGCTAAATTATCTCGCATCTGTTCGACCAAAAATATCTCTGATTGCGAAGGTTAATATCTGAAACATTTCAGAAAATAACTTTGTGTTTTCATTTCTGCACACTCGCATAGAGGTATCCTTTCATGGATTCGACTCATTTGAATTGACATTCGGGTGAAAATCCCAAGGAAGCACTACAAACACACATCAAATGATGGCTACCTTCACAAAATAAATGAAAATGTTCCGGTCAAACTTTACTCCACGTGTATGCTGTGTACATTGAGCTCACAAATATGCTGTACTGTGTTCAGAACACACTTATATTTTACTGGAAAATAAAAAATAAACAATGTTTTAGAACAGCCTCTGGTAAAAAGTTTAATTCTCTCGTAAGCGCAGCCCACAGACGCGCTACCAAGCTACGCACCTGCTTGAGTCAGGCTTGCCGCCAAGCGCTAGATACCGACTCCAGTACTCCTATCGCTTAGACTTCAAAATTTTGTCACTGCGTGCGCGTCTCGCTTCACAATTAGAGAACAAAAATTTTACTTATTTCAGTATTTATGTACGCATGACTTGTTTTGGTTTTGTAAATGGACCTGTGGGACTTCATCCTCCTCAAAGTTCATGAGGAGCTTCTCGCCTCTCAGTGTGTCAAGTTGCGCGTAGACTTTGCTCTGCAGCAATGCTGCTGAAGTTGTTACAATAGAGTAACAATATGTGGATAGGTCTGGTCGCTTCCTTAATAAACGATGTGAATAAAGCGGCATTCTGTTTTCAAAATTACCTTTTTTCAGCAGTAAATGCATTTCTATCAATGGTGAAATAAAGCTTACTAGAATTGTTTTGGGTAATCATATGTTATTTTAGTAAGATAACATTAGTCTCGTTTGCAAGCGAGACTTTCCACTCTCCTTTCATTCGAGGGCAGTCACTGGCTTTCTCACAAATGTTTCATACCTGCTATTGATAGCATTTAATTTTCTTCCTCATTTTGACGCAAAATGAGTGTCATAGTACGGTCTGGACATTGTTGGGGTTATTAAGAAATGATTTAATGTGTTCGCTCAGTTTGCCGTTGCTGCGGTGCTGTGGCCTGTTCTTCCACCTGCTGACGGGTTGCGCCGCTCCAGAGGAGCTGCGCTCGTCCGTCTGGGTGCCGGAGTCCGAGTACTACTGCCTGCTGCGCTACCTCGGCCTGCCCACCTCGCTGTCCCAGTCCCTCCAGCCCTTCTCTTCCATGGTCAAGCGGTGAGCTGCCTCTGTCACTGCTCTCTCTCTCTCTCAGCATTTCTCGTCTGAAGGCCATTGCTCAACCGTATTAAGAATATTTGCGATTCTTCGCGGTAATATCTGTTTATCCTGGATTGAAGAGTATCGGCATCCTTGATTTATAATTAAAAAAGTCATAGTAGTGTCGGTGTTTAATGTGAGCCAGACTGATATCTTTGTTTAATTTGCAAAATTTATTTCTAAAACACCTAACCAACACTCAGTGCGTTGTCTATTTATTTGGGTCGTTACTTAATCCTCTGACATTAGTTTCACAACCATTTTTCTCTGTAGAGAGATAGTGTTTGTGAAGGAATTCCGACCCAGTGAAACCATTTGAAATATTTTAATTGTATTATAAGAGGAGTTTTCACTTTCAGATGGCTGAGTCACCCGCGGCTGCTGAAGTGCCTGAAAGTGCCCACGTTTGACGGTCACCGCGTGCTGGAAGTGAACCGCTTGCATCCGCTCTTGAAGGACTACTCGGAGTTCATCAGTGAGGTCGCCAACTTTGCATGTCCTTCTTCCACTGTGGGCGAGAAGTCCAGCACTCCGACGATATGCCTTGTGTGTGGCACCATCATGTGCTCCCAGGTGTGATCTCTTTGCACTTAGCCGCAGCAAACTCACGGCTGAAGGAGATGCGAATTTTTGTACTCGAGTGAAATGAGGTGTTCCCAGTTAAATTCAATTGATGTACGTTCTGAGTAGTTAATCTCTAAATTAATTTCTCTGCAAAGTTGACCAGCCTCGAAGATTGCAGGTTACATTTTGTGTCCATGGAAAGTAAAAAATTGACATCTTATTTGAAACCTTGAAACCTAAGTTTGTTGTCTTTTACACATTCCACGTTTACATTCGGCAATTTTTCAACTGGTAGTGGCAAGATAAATCTACCGTAGTAATTAGCATAAATGTGTTAGCCTGACCAGATTTTTGTGTATAAATTAACATAATTTGGATTGAGTAGTTTCTCTACGTATCTTGTTTGATAATCTATGCACAAAACTATGAAAAGTTTCAAGCGTTTTCTATCTTTGACCTGTTTTAGTCATCAACCGACACTTACTATTTACGCAAGTCTTCAAAAAAGTTGACAGGATAAACTTAGGTCTCAAGGGTCCATGTTTCATCTTCCTGCTTTTTCTTATCATTCTCAAATCACAATATTTGACTGAAATTTTTCAGCCCAGAAAATCACAATGTACTTGAAATTAATTGATGCCAAATTTATATTTTTGTGGTTGTACTAGGGCTCACAGTTGCTAGTGTGTAACCATATTACACTTTATTACTTTATTAATGCTCAAGTTACGTTAAGCTAAAGTTCAATGATTTATCGTGTGGAGATCATTTGAGCAGTATATGACTACCTACATCGTACAGGCTCACATGCTCTATGTTAGTTTTGGGTCGCCACACTGATGAAGTTGTTGTCTTGTAGATAGTGTTAAACTTGTGCCATAGTAACTTGTGAGTAAAAGTTAGGGCGGTGTGCAGACGTACTGCTGCCAGACAGAGCTGCCTGGTTCACCGAGGCAGATGGTAGGGGCGACCACTCACCACGCACTCACTTGCTGCGCTGGCTCTGGCATCTTCCTGAGGGTCTGGGACTGCACTGTCATCTTCAGGACTGGAAAATACAAAGGTGAGGCATGTAACGTCTGTGTATGTATCGTATTTTGCTCTTATGCTTACTAGATATTTAGTATTAACTTTGTCCAGTCGAGCTTCTCCTAAGAATCTATTGCATTCCAAAACACAAACTGCAAGACTCACATTTCATGGTTGTGGGTCTTGAAGTACTCAAGTGAGTCTTGGAATGCCATGCATCCATAAAAGAGGAATACAATTTCATGCACTACAGCGTATGCGTGTCACATAAAATGACTGCCGTTTGCATGCGCAGGCTGCTATTTTTCCCCGCCATACCTGGACCAGTACGGGGAGGCCGACATGGGGCTGCGGCGCGGAAACCCGCTTTTCCTGAACAGCGAAAGCTATAATCGGCTGCACGCGAAGTGGCTCCAGCACCTCATCCCTGAGACCGTGTCCCGCATGCTGTCTGCCTCCAGCACTCACGTCTTCACCATCGACTGGCAGCACGTGTGATCTGAGGCGCTCACTTGCTGCGTTGCCTAGCTCTTTTGCTCTCTATCGTCCCTGTGTTACTGCTACTTTCAGCACTTAGTGATGTGTTCAGTTACAGACTAGTTGATCTTCTGTCGTGTAATGTGAACAAAATTCGGGTAATGAACATAAGAGAACCGAATCGTAAGAAATCAGTAAATCGATAAATTTATTTTGAAAGCGTTCACTTTTTATATGATTGATTTTGAATTCATTATCCCTTGACAAAACAATAAATTTTGAGGAAACCGATACTGAGAACCTTCAGGTTCTAACCCGCGCATGTTATTTCACGTTCATCCGTGGTTGCTTGGAGGAGCAAAGTTGATGTTGACCGAGAAATAAAAATAAGTGAAGTTGGTGACCTGATTTTCCATTCTTTGTACCTCGACAGCACTACGTAGTGCGGTGAAATTATCTGCTGAATAGCCGTTCCTCCTAATTCACAAGAAATGTGCACCAACAGCGTTTAGTGAAATGGGCTGAACTACTAATTAGTGAGCCTCCATTTGCTTTTATTTACTGGTAGAATCTTGAGTAGAACTCTTTAAATAATTGCTTTAAACGAAGAGATGATCGTAAGGCTTTACGGGTGTCACCTCCGATAACTGCTAATGTACTGTATACATGTAAAAAAAAGGTTTGCTCTAGTTACCCTATTGTGTGTTGCAATTTCAATTACGTGAATATTCTAAATGCTTTGACGAATCCTTAGAATCGTAGCTAGTTCATTAAACCTTAAGTATTCAGGATCCATGCACAACTTGACACGCTTGATAAGAGATTCAATTATTTTAAATGACGAGTTTTCAAAATATCTCTCAGCTTTTCTACCTACCTTTATCGATCAAAATGAGCAAGCGACTATATCCATAAACTCGAATTTTGAGTCATGACACAAAATATATTATGTAAATCAAACTAAAGATTTTTCGAACGAGAAGGATCGGCTGTAAGTATGGAATAACATCCTCTGGCATCATCCCTGATAGTAAACGTCTGGCTGGACGTGACTCTGAGTCAAACCGTTGCCTCAGTCTAGTATTTTTCTTCAAATAAAGTCGGAATACAGCAAGCCCTCAGCTGCAAGACCGGCAGCTTCTACTTATTTTCCCTTGCCATGTCATTGTGAGGACTCCATTAGGTCTGCTCGTACATCCTGCTAAAGAAGACAAGGTGTGGAACTGGACCACATGATCCGAACTACTCAAGGAAATAAGCGTCTGAGAAGCATTCTGCTTGCTGCACCGCCAGGAGCACATACTTGTTTTCTTTATGAAAATATGTGCCATTTGGTGATCTGTTCGCGGCATTCATGCATTGATCTGGCTTTAGCAGACCGCCCTCGTATTTCCTCTCTCACCTGCTTTACTCTCATTCTCCTCACACGCCCAAAGTCCCATTAAAGCTCCGCGCTCGATCGTGAGTTATTGCTATCTTACGTTCATCATGCTATGATGCCTACCCGTAATCACGGAAAATATTCCGTTATCGAAGTGGAATGTTGTGCGAGTGTACCTGTAATGACGGACTGTTCAACATAGCTACGGTTAAATGTGTTTGTAAAGAAATTTTTACATGAGTGTTCAGTTTCTTCTTAAATTCTGAAAGTTTGAAATCTTTACTTTAATCAAGTTAAGTAAAATACTTGTAAAACACGTATCACGTTTTGGACACTGGCATTAAATTTTATCCACTGCATGCAGTAAAATTACTGTTCATGACTCTTCGTAAGTTCAACATTCTTCTGAAAGTTCTACCACTAGCCTGCATTTACTTTTCCAGGATTTGCTTGTCAAATTTCTGCTGGTTGAAATGAGTCCATAAACATCCTAACTGTAATCATTGCTGACGGTCGCAATTCCTTAATATCAGTAATAAAGGACCTGAATGGAGGCCTGTGTGAAAGTGATCTGTAAGTCACGTCCTGAAAATCGGTTTTCATTCTCAGAGAGAACTCATCGAGACGAACTCAATAAAACTATGGTGGTGATCCGGTGGAAATGTTAATTTGTTGGAGACGTATCTAATAAAATTATCTCGTTTAGCTAAAACCGAAACAAGTGGAAATATACGTACGCGTGTTGATAAGCACCAATTGAAACATTTTTATTAACTAAGTTTTCCGGGTAAACTACAGCAGCCTTGGCTGCACCATGAGCTACTTGCTCTGTATAGTGTGTTGATATTATCTACTCTCTTACTCTAGTGTGGCCAAAAGTTCACAAGGTTATTGTTCACTGATGATAAACTTAAGTTCACTGTTCAAGACATTGTATACTTTGATGATTTTATGGTTTGAAGTTTCATTTATGAACCGTATTAGACCAAGAAATGTGTGCATGTACGTCAATCCATCGATGTTCACATTGATGTTGTACGCTTACGAATAAAGAGCAGTTCCTCAAAGTCGCTCGCTGGAGCCAACTAATTTCCCGTTTGGTTTTTGAAGGAAACGGTATAAAATAATTTGCTGCATTTTTAAATGCATTGTGTTCGTGGTTTCTCTTTATTTTAGACCTTTGTTGTTAAGGGCATGGCTGCTACTGCCAGCTTACTTGGCTGAGTCGCGGCGTGTTAGACACGCTCTAGTGTATGGGCCTCGTAGAGGAAATGAGTGGTAGCTTTGTTCTTCTTCAGTGGTAGGTTTGTTCAATTGACATTTTCGGCTTATCATAGTTGTTTGTTGTTTGGCTGTAGTAACATCTTTGATTGTGATTTTTTAGACGAGTTTTATGTGATGAAGATTAGAATTTGAAGTGAATGAAAATTTAATTTAATGGTTCCATTTAAACCATTCCATTTAAGTGGTTCCATTTCCAATCACATGGATTCGTGCGCATAAACTTGGTAACTTGGATGAGTTGCCTAACTTTCGTATGTGTGGGAAAAAAAAAAGACTTTGTGGCAGTCTGCCATCGATATCTAGGTGATGTTTTATTTGCTCAAACGCATCTATATCTCTCATTGCAACTACCCATAAGAGGTCCAGCTCGTGACCACGGGATTTTTTCCCTGTAGTTCAGACACGCAGTAATACTAGTGAACATCTGCTGTGGATTTTGTGGTGGTGGTCATTGTCCCATGAAGCTGTGTTAACCTGGTCATTTACAACACGTCTAAGAAAAAATCCTGTTTAAAATTTCTGTTATCCTAATATGCCAGAGCAGCTTAGGCCTTTAACTTCTTAATGGTGTTTTTTCCAGTTTTCTTTCTCTTTCAGTCTTAAAACAAGGGCCTCTCCCACGAGTGTCTTCGATGCTCTTCTTGTGCCCAGAAAAGCTTCGTTTACCATGTGAGATGCTCGACTCACGTTAACACTTAGACCGCAATTGGTCAAACTGAAGTTCAATATTCAACTCAAATTTAAAATCAATTGAAGCAAGCAATTTTGAAAATAGCAAACAATAACTGGATCACTCCTTCATTTAGCTTTGATTGAGTACTTGTGAAAATTGAGTTAGTGACTACTGTTCGGTCTGCAGCATTATGAAAATCCCTCCGTGGCCACTGGTGCGGCATGTTGCATTGCAGTCAAAGTGTTAATGCAAATTTATACGGGTTGAGAGAGCGACACTCAATCAAATTCATGTTCAGAAGTCTGAGCTAGCTGATTGTTCTGTAAAACTTCCCTAAGAAAAATTCCTCCTCGTATTTTTATTCGGATGTCAAGCACGTTTTTGGGTGCATCCTAAACCTTTTCTGCTGTCAAATTAAACAGCTTCCTGCTTATGTCTCCACACTAGTGGCAATATCTACTTTATTTTTACTTCCTTTCCACATTATTGCTGTCAGGCTCTGATCACCTATGTATGTTACTTTCTTATTTCTGGGTTTCAGCATTGGTGAGGATATCGTCACGTGAAGATATATGACAAAACCGCAAATGTTCAATACCACGTTATGGGGTTCACTGGTTTATTCGCTCCCAGTGAAGTTCCTAAGACCTTTGTGAATGTAGTGTATTTGACATATTTCCATGTTGTTCTTAATTTACATCGTTTGAATGGCTGATATGTCGTGCAACATTGCTCATTTGTATCGTTTGGAAGTATTTTTCCCATGAGTGTTTTATGTTGATTGAGCCCACATTTTTGGAAGACTATCAACCCCTAGTTTTACTAGCGCACTCCCCGGACATGTGCCCCCTCAGGGGGATACAATTATTGTATCTATGGGAATTAGCGCTCCCAGGGGGGCAATGTGAGGGCCCGAGCTAAAGGTTAGGTAGGCTTTCTTTTTGTTAAAATAACATAGGTTTTTGTTTTGTTACGGACCAACATTTTTTCGGTTCACTGCTGTCCTGTTTTTTCAACACCTACTACTTTCTTCTTCAACTTTGATCTTGTTTCATGAACCTCTTTCTTACATTACTGTTTCTATGCCCTTTCTGCATGGATTCCGCGTTCCCTTAACTCCAAACTAAATGGTGCCTTCTTCCTTCCTCTCTTTGGATCGCCTTTGTTGCGGATAGGGAGGCTTAAACTAACTAATAATCAATCAATCAATTAATCCCCGGACATGTGCAGAGATTTCTTCCGGGTATGTCTAGCAGTAGAAATCATCTATAAATTACCATTCAATTTGACGCTCTGGTGTTAAGGTCCCTCAAAGGGATACAACTATTGTATCCATAAGAATTAGCACTCCCAGGAGCAAGTTGTAAGGTTTCGGGACATCATTTTGCTGGGTTAGAATAGGGTTTTTACGGTTCACTGCTGTCATTTTTTAGCCCCTCAGGGGTAAACAAATATTGTATCTATGGGAATTAGCACTCCCAGGGGGACAATGTGAGGGCCCGAGCTGAGAGTTAGGTAGGCCTTCTTTTTGTTGAAATAAAATGTTTTTGTTATGTTGACCATCTTTTTTCGGTTCACTGTTGTCCTGTTTTTTCAGCTCCTACTACTTTCTTCTTCAACTTTGACCTTGTTTCGTGAACTTCTTTCTTATCTTACTGTTTCTATGCCCTTTCTGCGTAGATTCCGCGTTCCCCTAACTCCATACTAAATGGTGCCTTCTTCCTTCCTCTCTTTGGATCGCCTTTGTTGCGGATAGGGAGGCTTAAACTAACTAATAATCTAATCTAATCTGTCATTTTTTAGCGCCTCAAATTTTTTTCGTTTACTTTAATCAAGTTCCATAAACTAATTTCTCAACTTACTCTTTCTATACGCAGGAGGTCTTGCGTGGGAACATACCTTGTGCATAAATTCTTCATTCCCTTATTCCAGACATAATGAGGCCTTCCTCTCTTAGAAAAAATTTTGTTGTGACACTCAGGGTGATACAACTAGTGTATCTATGGGAATTAGCACTTCCTCGGAGAAAATATGTAGAGACTCGAGCTGAGAGTTAGGCAAGCCTTCTTCATGTTGAATTGAAATGTTTTTGTTGTGTTAAAAACCATCTTTTGTCGGTTCGCTGCTGTCCTGATTTTCAGCACTTACTACTTTTTTCTTCAACCTTTATCTTGTTTCAAAAACTTCTTTCTCAATTTAGTGTTTCTATGCCTTTTCTGCATAGATTCTGCGTTCCTTTATCTCCATACTAAATGATGCCTTCCTCTTTTCGCAACGCTTTTTTGCGGTTAGGAAGGCTTAAACTAGTATCTGATATCATTTTGTTGTGGTCAGGGAGGCTTAATGTAATTTATAATTATATCTCAGGTGTTGAGGGTCACTCATGAATCAAGGAAAAGCAGACTATATACTGTATGTTCTTTTTCACCGTCAACCGACAAGCTATCAGTTTTTGACTTGGAGCACCAAAATTCTGATGATTTCTGTCACCTAGTGTAAAAAGCTGATACTGGATAAGAATGAACATGATACAGCCATTATATGTAGGTAGCAACAAGCGCCCTCAGGTATTGCGTTTTTGCGAGTTGTGTTAGTTATCGACAATCGCCGATCTGTGCTGGCATGATGACGACGGCCTAGTGCGTGTACAGTATATGTGTCGGTGTATTGCATCCTTAGAGTAAATAATTGAGAGCTGTCTTAAGTGCCTGGTGGGATTGTTGCTTAGTCTTATCTGGATCACACTTTTGTTCGTTCTTCTTTGCGCACATTTCGTGTAAATAAACTAAATATTATTCAGTGACTGTGTATCGTCTTGGAGGACGCTTTAACTTCTTCTAGAAACTAGTTATACTTTGGAAAAGTTAGGATGCTCAAGTTCCTTTCAATAGGACGAGAAAAAAATGTTTTATTTTGTCAGTCTACCTCGAGTACTTGTGCGTGTCAGAAGTGAGCCTAACAACTCGCCACCCAGCAAAATTAGCTTCGTTAGTTGCGGCAAGTTATGATTTAGTTTTAGTTCTTAGCTAAAGTAAGCCGATGCCTATTGTTTCTTCGTTCCTTTCGTTTGAACCTTAAAACCAATCTTCTCGACTCTTCTTTATGCTGTTGAGTGCGTCTTCATTTTTCAGTTTATTGCTGCAGAAATACTCACAGTATCTGTAAGAACACTCACAGCAGTTACAGTAATGAAATCCAGTCAGATCGATTATCGGCTGTCCAGTTGCGAGTGATGAGTAAAATTCATCTTGGTACTTTCTCGCGTCCTCTAGTGCTAACAAAGGCAATTGTGAAACGAGACGCCTAGATCTGCGCTTGCTCTGCTCCTCGCTCTAGTAATTAAGGCCTGCGTACAATTGAGTCGCAATACAACTGATTTTGGAGGCAATTTGCGTCAAATCTCATCAGTTTCTGAGCTCCAACATGTTCCTAATGATTAGATACTCTGGATTATTTTAGCTATAAAGACTTTGATTAATGTCCTGATGCTTTAATAGAATATCCAATAAACGCGGAAACTTAAGCGCGTATTTTTTTGTTCCTTTCTCTTCAGCGTAGCCAGTGCCTCTCATTGGTATGCCAGTCTGTCTATGAATGTACGTCGCAGGCTTGCTAGCGTTTTAGTGAAAAAATGGACTTGAAATATTTGTTCCTGACCAGGTGAATCCACCATCTGTGTCCACAACTGGACACCGAGTCTTGCCACGTGGGTATAACGAGAGCAAGCAGCTCTTACAATATACATCATTTGATTCAATCGCCCAAGATTGTAGATTACGTATTGGTGGGACGAGAGCTAGAAGCCATTGTTGAAGAAATATGAAAAATCCCAGATTACGAAATATCTGATGATCGTACCAAACATTAAGTATCACTTTTGGGACAAAAAGGAAAACCAACGTGGCTAAGAATATCATGATAAAAAACAAACGTTTCGGATTACAAAAAGTCCATCTTCAGTGTTCTGAAATACAATAAATTGAAGTATTAAAACATTGTAACTAAAAATCTTCTGAATAAACCGGATGTAAGATAATAAGATTAAAAAGACATGATAAATCAAAAAACTTTACAAAATGTTAACAAGCAAAGGAAAGTTTCACCGCCGTATCACATTCGTTTATTGACGGACGGTCTATCAGAAGATTTTTAGTTACAATGTTTTAATACTGCAATTTATTGTATTTCAGAACACTGAAGATGGATTTTTGGTAATCCGAAACGTTTGTTTTTCATCATGATATTCTTAGCCACGTTGGTTTTCCTTTTTATCCTGAAAGTGAGATTTCCCAGAAATCAATCTATTTCATTTAAACAATAAGTATTAATGGCTTAATTAACAATGCAAATCGTTTTACTAGTATACGTAAAATTACTGCCACGAAAGTGGCTGATCGAAATGTTGAATCATGACAGAAAATAATCAGGAGATTGATTACTGTATTTATCAGAGAAAACACGCAACGATCAAAATAGGCGTCATGGCGATTAAATTCTGCGTACGCTAGAGAGGTTAACCTGAAGATGATCTCAAAGATCATCTTTATCATTCGCTTGATCGTTTATTTTGTTGTTGCCTCTCGTGCCGTAAACATCTAACTCTTGTTTACGCTCAACTAGTCATCTAGGGATCAGTATTCCTATTGTGCAAATTTATCCCCTCTAGTCATGTTGCAATGTGATCAATGCGCCAGCAGAAACTGGCTGACTGCGGACGAAATACGGAGTCATCCTCGTACGCTGTTGCTATCTTCGGCAATATTGGTGGAGCAAGAAAGATCCGGAAAAATCTCGATCGCATCATGCCCAGTAGGAACACCTCAGAAATTTGACTCGGTGCATGCTATTTAAAACCAAATTCCTTCTAAGTAATTTTGCAGAAATAACATAAGTTGCATCGATTGAAACTGCTCGATTTGAACACTTTTAGTGACTACTCGTATACTCTTTATCATATATGTATCACATATGACTTGCGAACTTGCTTCCGAAAAGCGTCGCCGAGCGAGAAAAAGAAATGTCGACGAACACCACATGGTTCTGACTATCAATGAAGTTGAAACACTGGACCAATACGAGGGCGAAATTCCTCATGCAACTCGCTACTCGGGTTTGCTGTTGAAAAACAAACGGCGTTCAGCATCTTTCACCAAACGAACAATGTCCAGAGGGAAAAATTGCGTGCCATCTAAAGAGAACAGTACAAGTATACCTAATGTGTTTTTAATTGTACAAAACTCCTTACATAGGACGAGAGACGACGATTATATAGGATCAAAATACGAGTGTGTGTATAAATATAGATGCAATGGGGAATTGATTACGAAGTAGACTGATCGGAATTACGACAAGAATAAGATCCTGCCGTTTTGCCTCATTGCTCAGAAGTCAATAGGACTGTGGCTTAGAAGTTTGAAACACCCGCTTGATCGTTCATTTTGCCCTTGCCTCTCTTGTCGTAAACATTTAACTCTTGTTCAATCTCATGTAGTCATCTAGTGCTCAGTATTCCTGTTGTTTAAATTTATCACCTCTAGTCATCTTGCAATGTGATCTGTATAAGTTTTTAAATCGTCTGATTCTGTTTTGCATTTCATTTACATTTTTATTATTGTGACTGTAAAATTTTCTCTGTATTTTTCAGCATGAAGATGATGTTCGTACATCAAAACGTTGCTTCTTATAAATAGACAGTGATGTCAAATTGTGTAACGAGTGTTGATGTAAATATGAGAAGCAATTTTCCTCGTCTTTTAACGCGTGATGTACTGGAACAAGATTATTGATTCATTTAGGTATGTTTCCAAGTAGTTTAGGATGCTTTTGATATTTCCTAAGCCTCGTTCAAATGAATATGTTTGACCTAACGTTGCTTTCGAACCACCTGGTTTTGCAGGCAAATCCGAGGGTGGCGGTTAGCCCCGAGACACCAGGAAGGCGTTATTACACTCCGTGCCCTCAACCCGCTGCGTGTGGGTGAGCGGGTGGTGCGCTAAAAACCCTTCTTATTTTATCGAGGTAAGTGGATGAGAAGCCAACCTTTCACCTGCTAATCCCATAAAAAACTTTCGGTAGTGTCATTGTGCTGAACTTCTCTACATCAAACATATAATGGCTTTTCTACTGAGAGTCCAAGGCGCACTCGTCCACTCTTGCTCATCATCTGCGGCAACTATCAAAAGCTGAGTTTTCTGATCCATTCGGTTTACGAAACCTCAGTCGGTTACTTGACTTTCAGGTAGCAACGTAAACGGCAACTCGTAGCTTCAAACGAACTCTCATCTACAATAGATTGATTCTTTAGTAGTAAATTTCAATTTTTATCTTGAATGTATCACTTCCCATCTGTTTGGAAGAGATGAGAGATTCTCGTTTAGAAATTAATGGCTACCTCAAAGTACGAAACAAGTCCACCATGCGTTCCCAAATGAATCAGAATTATTCAATATGCATCATCTTGAAAATAAATATATATCATTGGAAAAATGGGTTACAAATATAAATTTCAATATGTTCGTGGTATCATACTAAATATTGCAATGAAAAGAAATGAACGCATGATTAACGAAAAAAATACTTCACGAGTGCTTTGATGGCGAGGACACAGAAAAGTTCCGTCCGACCTTGAAAATTAATACAAATGACGCCAAAGAAATGGAATATTTAAATCTAATAATAGAATCCCAACAAAATTCAATAATTGGAGTCAAAAAATTATTCAATTGAATACTGAATATCTAGATGATGAAACTCATATTCCGACTTGAACGTCGAGAACTTCTAGCGAAATTAACGGTAGATGAGTGAAAAATCAATTGAAAGTACGCGCCATGGAAATATTGACTGACCTAACGGGCTGTTTGACATGAGTAAGAAAAGATGCATAAAAATTTTAATATCAAAAGAAACAACGTAATAGGTCAACAACAATTTACTATCGTTCTTTTGTTCGAAATTAATTGACATATACTAACTAGATGTTCGATAAAACGTGATAAAAACCGTGCACGTTCTTTAGTCCTTAAATCGATCATTTGGTTTCTCTGAGCTGAGAATGCGTTTTCTTTGAAAGAACTGTACAGAATTCTTTTCCAAGAAATGTAATAAATAGATATGAAGGCTTTCTAATTTGGTACTGAGCCCACAAAAGTTATGAATTGTTTCACTGTGATTTCTTTTCCTATGGTTCTTGTTAGGTATTTTAAAAACCAATGTATTAACATTCCATGTTTATACTTTATTGGAAATAAACAGTTTTTTTTTCTTCCAGTAATGATTATTTATATCAGTAATGAAATAAAAATTCTAAAAATTAAAATAAGGAATACCTTTTAAATTTACATAATTATATGTTTTAATTGAAAATAATTGGGGGATTGTTAACTTCATTCAGTGGGCATACGGTTCTTCAATGAACAACTGATGCTGCAATTACCAACGAAAGAAAACCTTAATAAAAACCAATCGTATTTAGAATAGAAATAATTCATACATATAATTTTTTGATCATTATCAAATACAGAATTTGCTTTTACGATGTATTTGCTTTAGCACTGAAGTAAATATACTGGTTGTTTCTAGCACGTGAAAATCGATGACTGTGGATGCCATCGAGAACATTTCTTATCCACACCTACTCCGCTGTCCGTGCGTGATCGGAGTGTAACAGCACGAGACTTGGGGAGCAAAGCGAGAGTGGTCCACTGTTCTGCTCATTTCCATTATCAAATTTTACTCGATTTCAAGCACTGAATACTTTTCGATGAGAAGATCAAGTTTATCTGAAACCGTTTTCATTTATTACAGACCTACGTTTCATGATTGTGGTTCCATGCTATGTCTTGAATTAATTTCACCACAACCGCCACCCCAAATTTCGCTGTTCAAACAAAATAGTCTAGACTGATCTACGAATACACAGACGCAAAATAACATCCATGTACTTGTAACTTATCGAAAAGTGCACCTAACGTAGAATAAGTGCTGGTGTCAATATGTTGACGAGTACTAAACTGTAAAGTACGAGCTCATACTTCAGCCTACTCGCCTCAACGATCTGGAAAGTGCTGAAGTGCGAACATGCCTCCCATGGAGTACTGTCCACTTCACGTATGAAAACCAAATGTATCCAGTGTACCGGGTTTGGTTATGCCAACTAAATGCAGTACAATTATCATGGTTGGAACGAGGCGCGCTGAGGTCTATAATGATAGAAAATCTACCAAGATTCATGACCATCGATTTTCGCGAGAAAGTGGCAGAAAACAGGTGATGATGGTTTTCTCAGAGAATTGTTATCAAGATATTCATCAACCAAGCTCGCATACTTGATAGGTTGCAACACTCTCTTGTATCTTGCTCAAAAAAATATTAAAAATTATATCTGTATTTCCGATCAGGAAATAAAATTAATGGCTAAAACTACAGATCATGAAAAAAATCTCTGTTTAGAAAACGAACGTTTCGAATATCATTCCACCATCAACGTGATAAATTCCAAGAAAAGCCAAAAATTAAATTACATTTATTAACCTGAGAAGAAATAGAAGAAATGCGTGAATTACTGAATAAAAACCAAACGAAAAAAAACACTTTCGCTCTTTGTCCTAAATTCGTAACAGAAAAGCGCTTGGTGATCATTCAGAGGTGGTCTGCACATAAAAAGGTAGATAGATTCTACACCACAGACGCCCAATACATTTGAAGATGATTTTATGAACGTAAAATCATAAATTTTATCTAGAATACCCCAATTCTTTGCAAATGATCATTAGGAAGACTAACTGGGAAGGGCACTCAAGCAACGAGCTTGTTGATAGGCTTACTCCCGCATGCTATGCCGCTCTTGTTCCTAAGGTCGTTTGGTGAAGCAATGCAGAGTGGTCCTCAACTTGAACAATAGAACTCGTAGACGAGAGAAAATTGCAAAACAAGAGGAAGTCGATTCTGATAGATGAATAATGAGCCGAGAGGAAATCTCTCACACAAGGAATTTAAGAATTATTCTCATGAAAATATTTCGTCAAAAGTTCTCAAAGCTATAATTTGACTTTCTTGAATTGTAGACCAAAATAAGGTAGAGGAGGTAGTGGTGAAGCCTCCAGCTCAATTTAGGGTGCAAAAACTCTCAGAAAAATGGAAAACTGATGTTTCACAAAAACGATTCGAATGAGAAGATAAACTTAGGGACAATATTTTATAGCAAGTCCATTACAACATCTGAATGGTACATCTTTATTAAAATAATGTCTATTCGTGTTATTTGTGCATATTGTTCTTAGATATTCTTCTCATAACTTTCTCGAAAACAAACTACCACTATCTTTACTAATTCCCTTCAAAATATTTGTTTTCTCTTTCAGTGTGAGAATGCATTGCAGATGTGTGGGACACAAGGTATGAGGAAATAAATAATATTCCTATCAACAGTGCTCCACAAGACAAGATGGCGGCCTTTTTATGTTGCCGCAAACGATGACGTCGTTGGCTGATAATTTAGGGCCATGATAATGTATGCTTACTGTTATTTTCATAGCTGAGAATGACTACACGTTGTGATTCCTCCCTCGCTGCAGTAGCATCACGTGATGAAGTTCTGGCATCAACTGACCAAATATTGCGTTTTCAGCGAGCGGGATGATGAAATTGGCAGCATTTGGTCATGTTCAATAAATTATAAGCTTGTTCCACTTGATTTTTACTAAAGGCAGTCACACCAAGGATAATTTATGAGAAAGATGTGTGTTTTGTTAATATAGGATATGCTTTTAGCTATTCTAGCTTCAAAGACGATTTTGATGATTAATTACTGGTTGTGAGTTTGAAATTATTCGTACTTGACATTTTGTTGGTATGGTAGAATAAAAATGATTCAGACAGTTGTCAAACAGGAGTTAAATGCTATTTGTTCTGTTAAAAAAAGTGTATTTTAATTTTCATGCTAAATTTCATGCTATACGTAGACTGCAGACGTGGACCATTCACATCACCCAGGGGCGAACTTGCAGAGGATTTCAAAATAATTGATTTCATTGCGGGGAAAATTAACAAAATCACACCACGCACTCTACAAAGACAAAGAACCGTAATTGATCATATATGTCCTCCAAATGCTGCGAACTTCTAAGAAAATAGTCATTGGAACGGTTTACGACAGAATTCAACTGATACACTCGATTTACGTACAGCAGCGCTTCCTTTTGGTGTGTGAGACCAAGGTTGCTTAGTAGTAGGTGTGTGAAAACGTTCTTTATCTTATTGCGTGGGTACATCACACTTAGTAAATATGCCCAGTGAATGCATTAAAAAAAACATTAGACCCTCGAAAGCGAAAAAGTATGGCAAATTTGGCCAAAAACATCAGGAGCCCAGACAAAGTAGCTCTTGGGGCTGTAGAGTGATATCTCTCTCACGACACATTGTATGTACGAAGCTAACTAATAGAATGTTCCTATTTAGGATACGGAACCCCAATATTTGTGATCTCGCTTAATCAACCTCCCTCGTTAATATCTCGAGGTACTCGGCCTGCCAGACACGTTTGTGGTGTTCTCCCCCAGGCTGCAACACGCTTCGGGCAGACTTTGAGATATCTTTTTCGTGACAGG
>JACJUY010004810.1:4675-42039 GCA_014220935.1 Platorchestia sp. MABIK
AAATATATCGTGAACTTTACGAAACATGCCATTTTGATACGTTAGGCATGTGATTTGATAAAATTAAATAAATTTTCCGAATACTACTGATTTACAATAGTAATTGAAAATTAAAACACGTTGCAAAAAAAGGAAAAAGTGGCCTGTCTAACTGTGAGCTCATTTACTGTCAACAGGTGTTAACATTATGAGACACAGAAACATCATTCATCTCTGGGATGTACTGAACGTGTCGTGTATTGTAAAGTTTACCTGAATACCTGCAGTGTATTTAGGCGATGTAGAGTTTATTGGGCAAACCGAGAGGTGAAAAAAGGCACACTTGGGCAAGTTTATGTGACCAGTCCGAAGGCGGTACATTCAAAGCAGGCGGTTCGATTCGAATGATTTATAGTTCTACTAAACTTTGGAATTGGTTAACCAGAGCAGTTGTGCAGAACAAACTCCTAATGGCTGAGCAAATTCAAATCCTGTGATTAATACTAAAACATACAGGAAACAGTAACGCACAAAGTAATGAGCGAAATGAAAGTAATTCTTATCACAGGATCATAGTCGAGGAAGTTGTAAGAAAAATAGTGCGGGAAAGATTTACAAAAAATTTCGCTCTTACCGTCGCGAATAACTGTCGTACACGGCGCAGTGATAGGACACCACAGTGCACACTTATATAGAAAATAACGATTACAATTAATTAAATATTGTGTAACAAGTAGAGTGCTAACAGTGTTTAGATCACTGCAGCTGAGTTAGGAAAGCAAGTCAAGATAAATTTAGTTGAATCTAGTGATTAATTTGCGATATGTTAAATAGCAGTTCAAAATTCTCTCGATATAATTTTAAGTCAGTGTGAAGCATATGCAAATATAGGGAACGAGTTGGGGGTGAAATATATCTAAATATAAGGAACATATTAAGAATGCTAATAATAATTCCTAGTTCTTTTGGCCATTAATGATTATTTAATTTGTCGACTGAGTCATCATAATCAGGAGAAAGCTAAGGGAAGGGATGCCAAATTAACCAAGATCAAACATCGGCATGGGTGAGTTTGTTAAAATAAAAACGCATGGCGCTTTAAATAAAACGATATGAAGAATTATGAAAATGAGAAAGGAAAAAGGAAAAGAAAGGGAAAAAAACAGGACAAGAAAGAGGGAGAAAAAAAACAGGACAAGAAAGAGGGAGAAAAAAACAGGACAAGAAAGAGGGAAAAAAAACAGGACAAGAAAGAGGGAAAAAACAGGATGAGAAAGGGGAAAAAACAGAACAAGAAAGAGGAAAAAACAGAACAAGAAAGGGGAAAAAACAGGACAAGAAAGGGGAAAAAACAGAACAAGAAAGGGGAAAAAACAGGACAAGAAAGGGGAAAAACAGGACAAGAAAGGGGAAAAACAGGACAAGAAAGGNGCACATGTAAGAACCGCAGGCACATCCAAGTGCCACATGTAAATATTTCTTGCTCCATAACCCAAGTACGGAGTGCTAATAGCCAATACTGTTATACTTGCACACTCCAGAAAGAAAGCAGCAGTTTGAAGTTGCGTTTGGTTTCCTGTTCCTCTTTTAAACTGGTTACTTAACTCAACATTTCCCACTTCCTTCAAGCTAAATTCGTACCGCCAGTTGTGAGTCTTCATTACTGAACGAGCAAAGCTAGAATGCTTGGCCACGGCGTACAAGAAGTAGTTTGTAGCAGTTCATGCAAACCCAAAGTTTGCTAATAATAAGCACAACACGCAGAAGCGACACTACGAAGTAGTACATTAAACGTGTAGGTTTTCTTTAAAATTCATCACGCTGCCGAACAGCCCTAGCTAGCTCCTGAGGGGAACTCTTAATAAAGAAAATTTATGACAGCCTAAAAACGTGATGCAATTAATCATTTCAATGCTTTGTTACACGGTTAGCATCCTAGGTGTAAAATTTTGATTTTACTCTAGCTCATTGAAAATCACTGGAAACCACATAAGGACTGCGACAGCCTTTACCTTCATTTTTACGAAAAAAAAAAAGGAATCCTACGGCGTTCAACCGCTAGCCAATAGGTTCGTTGTGCTTAGATCCCTCACATGTGATTTAGGTGTTACGAAATATTTTCAGGATTTATTTTGGCGCGACGTGCTGATTAACATCAATGTTAGGAATGAATCGTGAATCCGTAATAATTCAACTCGACACCAATATTAGAGTAGAAATAGTGTTTCCGCTGAAGTTGAAGCATTTAGAATTCGAAACCTCCCACAATTCCGCCGAGCGCGCAACAAAATGCAAGGTCCAAAAAGTCATCACATATTCAACTGATGAAAAACTTTTCGGGCTGCAAGGGAGTGGAGTTTTGCACAAGACGAACATAAAAACACTGCAGGAAGAATCGAGAAGTTCGGACGCAATAAACCACGTATGGGATCGACTATAAAAGCTAGGGGCAGTGGTTTACTGCTGACATCGATCGAAGGTGAGAAAGGGAAGCGTGAAGACGAGGCGTGCCCCGTCCAGCGGGGGCTCGTACTAGCTACAAGACTGCAGAGAATGACGGGTTATAGGAGAGCAGAAACGCAAAGAAAAATTTGATTTGAGCTGCTAGAATTTTACTTCAAAATGCGAGCCAAGAGTAACCATGTAACGTACATGAAATGAACTAGACAGGAAAAGTCTCTATTGACGCAAAACTGCTATGCATATTGATAAATCTACGATTTCCGGCTCAGCGGAATAGCTCTGTAAATTGACCCTCGATATTAGTAGCACGTCGTAAATTAGTTTTCAAATCGTCGCTGAGACCATGATGTAGCTAATATTCACCCAATACATAAGCAGTATTTCAACATTGCAGGGAGTGTTTTAAACAGTGCATCAGAGTGAATAGGTATAGCTCCGGCAAAAACACTTGCGTAGGCTAAGAAATACGCACAACTCCGACAACATAAAATTAAAGTGAAAAGAAAGCCATTTCTCATCAACTAAACGTGCAACACCCGTCAGTAATGAGCACCTGTTCAGTTGTGCAGACCAAGCCTGTAACGAGGTTCAAAAATTTCCATCAATACCAGAACTGAGCTCAACAGTTTCCTTGAGATACTTGATTTCCTTTACTAGATAAAACTAAACCACTAAACGTGACCAATGAAAGGCAAGCAGCGAGGGTTTTTTTTAGAAGGTCAGTTTAAAGAATACCTACAAGGAAAAGGTGAATTAGAACCCGCAGTGATCAACAATGGTAGCACAAAATACTGACAACAATCAACGATAGAAGTCAATTTTGATTTGTTGGTAACCAAACGACCAGCCGAATGACAGCCATCCAGAAATGCTTAACACAGAATTAAAGACTATATTATAATAGTTTACGTCTTCGTTTACAATGTTAGGTTTTCGCAGAGGAAACAATTGGAACTCTTTAATATCAACTAAGAAAACGTGGAGCCAGTGCACAAGATGTGTTCCACACAACATACTAAAACAAAGTATGAAGGGTGAAAAAACTGACGTAAAGATGAGATAGTGAAGTATTGATGAAAACCAAAAAACCAAGTGGGCACGAAAGACTGAAGTCCCGAAGGCCTTTGTCTAACTAAGGTAACCCAACAGTATCTCCCCTGGGGACGCAAGTTGCTGTAGCACATTAACAAAAAATGTGAAAATACACACGACTTGGGTTTAGAAAACGCAGTTTTGTTACACAACTTATTTGAAGAAGAGGGAAAATTGTTGAAAAATATACCTAGTCGCATGAAACTGCACAAAAGAAATAAGCAAGAAATTTAATAATTAGTTTGAGCCTTCCTAGTCACACAAAATGTATTTCTAAGGTAGGAAAGAAGAAGGAAGGCACTATTAAAATTGGAATTAAGAGAATGGGGAAACTATGCAAAAGTGTGTTCCCGTACCCGATTCCTTACGCAAAGAAACAAGATTGAAAGCAATTTTTGAAACAAGATACATGACTTGATAAGAGCTCAATCAAAAGCAGCAGTGGACAAAAAAAAACGGGGTCATTAACAAAACAAAAACCTTATTCTATTTCATCAAAAGGACTCCCTAACGCAGTCCGAGACCTCGCATCTGCCCTATGGAAAAGTGAAGTCCCTTCGAATCAAAAGTTATATTACCAGAAGGGAAGAAATTAACGAAGTCTCAATTAAGCTTTTTATACATTTTGATTCTGGAACGGGAACAGAAACTAAATCAATATCAGAACGCTGTGATATGCTTTTGAAAAGTGGAAAAATTTCAAATCTAAGAATTGGATAGCACAATTCGATCGTTACACTAGCATAAATTACGCTTAGTGTCAAAATAAGTAAAACTACGAAACCTGACTCAAGTCTGCCTGCGTGAAGGAAGCATCACACACTTCGTACAGAAGGTGAGTATCTTTGACTTTGATGCAGGTTGAAAAACCAATAAAATGTATCAACACAGATACAAGTTAAAAATAAGTTTTTAAACAGAAAACGGATACGAAATGGAAATAACCGAAAAATGTCAGATTCTATGAACAATCGCTCCCCCACCAGAACGTTTCAGGTGATTTGGACAAATTATTAGGTGAAATTATAGCTTGACTTTTATTTCAAGTGCTTTGTGTGGTAGTAGTAGAGTCAAAAATCAATAGAGAATAGAATCATTAACAGATCTGTACTATACTTACATAGGTATATTATCAAGATTGATTTTATTAACCAGCAATAGAACAAATATTCTCTAAAATTAAGAAATAAATTCCACTTCCAAAACTCGCTTTACTTCCTAATCAAATACAAACGTCCAAATCAAAAAAATTCATAGGAAGCTCAAATTTCAGTATAAATGTAAAACTAAAATTTAGGTTCCACTCCCCTTTTCTGGACTATGAAACCCCAGTGAAATGAATCGGGAGCTGATCGGCCTTCAGGGCATTCAAAATCAAAGGAAAGGTAACTCGTTAGAATCTTTCCAGCTGAATTACTGAGATAATAAACTGTTCAATTCGGTAGCAGCCAGAAATGGGGAAGATATTTAATACGTTTGACTTAATTATATCAGACCACGAAACTTCCCGTTATATAAACTTTATTATTGAAACTTTAAAAGAAACATAACAAAAGGACTACAGGAAATAATTGCGGCAGGAATGAAAAGAAAAGACTAGCATTTAAAACAACAAGACAAGCTTGATTCATTTTTGTGCAATTTTCCTAGCAGTTGTCTTAGATAAGAAAAATTATATTTACACTCGTTATTTTCCAGCAAAGAAAGGTAATTTAGCAGTACGCAACAGTCAGAGATCAATCAGCATCCCTCTCACTTCAACGGTCATAATGGTTACTGATCCATAAAACAAATAAGAAATGAAAACCATGCTATGCACCGTGGAGGGCAATTTGATTTTTGCAAAGCACAAGTAACTGCTTTTAACGCACTCCCACAAAATGAGCAAGCAACGATAAAGAATATAATATTCAGACAACACTAATATTCGCTGCTGTTAGTCACCAATATACGGAGGGATATAAAACGTTACTCTCAAAACGTCTTAGTTTTTAATTAATACACTTCATTTTCTTGGTCTCAAATACCTGCGAAACCATCGTTGCTTATTGCTGAACGTCTACACAACCGAATGGGCTCACTTTTGCAGGCTTTGTTTGAAAACTTTACAAGTAAATACAAGCAAGTCATGCTTCTGTACGATCAAATAAAAAATAAGTCATCTATAGTCAATTGTGAAGCGAACATTGCATTATAATAAAAATACAAATTGAGACTTTTGAAGAGGAAAAATGGAAGTTTTGTAACAGGAAACGTGTAATAACAGATGACTGTAATTACTGGAATTTAATGGAAGTTACCTTTCTCACTTTGGTAATGCACTCCAATGAATTTTAAAATGTAAAATTTATGACAAAGTAACTATTTCAACGAAATCGAAACTCTTGAAGCTTTCTTGGAGCCTAACCGAAACTTAGACCTTTCTTTCAAAACCTCAAAACAAACTGCGCAGGGAAGTAGCAAACTTTCTCGCAGCACTAGAAGATATTTGGCAAAGAACAAGGTAATCCAGTAATTGCAGAATAGCCTAGAGATGAAAGTGAACTATTTCCGCCATGTAAAGAATTACTCAGAGAATTATGTTATGCTCCGAAAAAGAACAGAAGTGCTTTTCCTAGAAGCAATAAACTATTTTCATTCAAAGCTCACAGAAAAACCTTTGTCTATACCCAACCGTACCCACGTAAAGAAATAGATCCTGTAAAGTTCTTCATTGAACCAGATTATAAAAAATATTCTAAACACGTGCTATTACACCGGCGACGGGTGCAATTGAATACATATAATACTTGAGCCATTAATATAAAGCAGTGTAATCCATACTGATGATTAGCGTAGCTTGGACTGCAGAGCTATAAAGCCAACAACTAAGAGACGGCGTCACACTGAACTCCAAACATTCTAATCTCAATCAGTAGGAAAAATTTCAGGAAAATGGATATAATTAATGTCCTTACTGAAACCAGGGACATTTTTTTTACCATTCGAAAATCTTACCAGCAATGATACTTGACACGTGTGCATTTAAGCTCTGCCTGAATACATTGCATTTATTAGCAGGTGAAATAATCTTAAATTATGCGCCATTACATCTAATACAGATCATACAGAAGTAGTAGATAGTAGCAATAGCAGTGCTAAATAGAAATACACTGATCCAAAAATAGTACACTGCGAGGCTATCTCTCATCCACAAAACACTTCAGGACATAGCGGTCTATATCAAGCTTCTTTAATGACGAGATGTTTTCAGTAAAATGGCAACATTTATAGCACTCGAACAATATTTTCGGCAAATTTTCGTCCAAAAATTTAAAGATCGACTAGAAGTTTGGATGAAAAATTAATTGCAATAGTACAAATTACAGAAAAAAAATAGTTACTGATTTGAATCAAAATAGGATCCAAATTTCAACACAAATGCCATAACGTAATGGCACAACTCATTTAAAACTAAAGTAACCGAGGAACGCATCTCCAAATTGTAGGAACACAGTGGAACTATGAAACTTTATCCATGATTTAGAACTTGATGACAATCATATACAAAATGATGAGTAAAAAGCAACGAGTTGAATACTATCTTGAGTACCTCCCTGAAATAGTGAAACGGTTGCTCACCTCAGTCCTCTATTTCCGATCTAGGCTTAAGAAAGCCCACTCACGCTTGCTTCAGCACAAAGTGTAAAACTACTGGTAATACCTAATGATCATATTAACAATAGAAAAATTTACAATCCATAGTTGTGCTTTAACGCACGCAATGGTTTACAAATTGCCAACGATAGTTAGTTCAGGACAATGTAATTTACTTTAATCTCACTTTCAAGGATCGATATAACTTGTCCAAATATTTCATGAGATAGTGCCGGTTAGTTGTACGAATTTCCCGCAAAGGAGAGAAAGGCGTCACATCTCTGGCATTCACAAGTCCTTAACTAAAATTGAAAGCAACGTTAAATTCCGGACGAGACATTAAGCCATAAAGAAATCGAAATACCATTCGATGAATTACAAAGCTGGCTCGTGTCAACTTAAAATACGTTTCGTTATTTAAACACTCTTCCTTCCTACGCGCAGTTGTAAAACAAAATGGCGTAATGATAACAATAACCATTATTATAACTACTTTCGAAGACCTGGATCTTTTCGCTTCTGTATTCTTCATACTGTAAACTGTGCATCGTATCCCACACTGATGTTGTACAGGAACTTGTGTTTAAATTTCTCATCAGTAATGCTGCTTCCCACAGATACACAGACAACGATTAGATACACTTAAGCTATGAAATTCATACATAATCATCAGCTGTAGAAGGGTTTCACCTCTCCTGAGACCAAGATGACGATCACAGTAGTCAGTATAGATGAAAAAGAGAACTCTCCAGCTCATCATCAAGGGAGGGAGATGGAGAGCACGTCTACGTCTGCCTGGCGCTCGTTTCTAAACGGTGAGCGCAATGAAGGAGTTGTACTGCTCGATGTTGCGCTTGAGGATGTCCGAGCAGCTGCCCAACACTCGCTCGAACCTGCAAGGTTATGAACTTTCAGCATGGCTCGAGTGATGAAAGGAATATTTCTCTGTTGATTGAAGAAATGGACCCAGAAAGGCGGGATACGATAATCAACATGTACAGTAAGAACTAATAGTTTATTTAAAGTGGAAGTATACTCAACAGTGGCATGGGTTGATTTACAAGGCTAAATGTAAAAAAGTTCGTACATATTTTAGAAGAGCTAATGGTAAACTAAACAGCTGATAAATTGATGTCAGTAACTTGGGGTAGGAAGTGCACAGTGACAAGATAAATAGAACAAAAAACCACTACAAAAACAGCTGTAGGTCATAATTAAGCTTTTTCATAATAGAAAATGGTGCTGTGCTATGATTTCCTTTTCCAGCCAAATGTTATATTATACTTGGAACGATAAGTCACAACCAAGAAAGTGGCCAGTCACATTGTTCTGAACACACTATGAAAACTGAAGAATTAGGACCCAAATCGTACAGTCTTTCACAGAAAATTTGTACAACAATAAAACTAAATTCATCAAATGAAGACTAGAGGCTTACCTCGCGCGGTCAAGCTTAACACACTTCAAAGGCCCTTCGGCGACGACGGTAGCAGCTCGCGGTCTGTCGAGCAAAAGAGCGATCTCGCCGAAGTACTCACTCGGCTTCAGGCGCCCCACCTCCACTGGCTCGTGCTGGGGCGATCGTGCCTGTACAGACGAGAATGTGAGATACCTGCTCACCTTACTTAACTGTTTCAAAAGTGACATTTCGTAACTGTTGAACTCCAGCTTTACACGTGTCATTACGCACTCCGATGTTTCTGTGTCAACAGGCTTTAAAATTCCCAACAGATCATGTTATTCAACAGATCATGTTATTCCCACAGCAATAGCAAAGTCTTAATTCGAGCATGACGATTGTAATAAAACTTGCAAGTCTTTCTAACAACGCATTTTTAACACTTTCTCCTACAAGAACGACGGAAGAATTATACCTTCAACAAGTAGTAAAGAGTGAATGGATTTGAAGGAAATAGAAAAAAGGTCGATAGTACGTATGTACAATAAAGTAGGCAGCTGCATCTAAGACAAAATTGGACGAAAACCGTTATTTTCTTCACAAAATCATAATGATCACTGTGAAATACAGATGACTAAGCAGTTGTTGAAGATTCAGTATGGCAATCGAGTTATCACTATTAGCATTTTTCCCTTTCACAGGGAATATGGGTACGCGATAGGAAAACTGCCGCACATAATTTATAGATGATTGAAGAGTCTCGACAGAAAATGAAGTATAATTGAGGTTATAAAAAAAACAAATACTTGAGTAACTCAGTTGTGACACAAAAAATTAATAGATCAAAATCTTCGACTCATTCCTCGGCAAACGAAGGACAGCGCTTTCTATCTTTCCGGGTGAGCGTTGGTCCCTTGGGTGAGCGTTGGTCCCTTGATGGATCTCGATCAGTAGGGCACATCTTGATCGGAAGCTCGACCACCAAATAGCAATAATTCAGCTACTTACTTATGTTAACATGCTTGTATCTACCTATAATTGTCCGTCACGGTTTCAATAATACATAATGAAATATCACTTAATAATTTCGTACAAGAAAATTCATTCTTGCCATTGACGAAGCCCGCATCATAGTTGGACGATTAGACGCAACGAGTTTTTCCCAGTCATTTTTTTTAACATCGCCTCGTTATAAACGGTTCGATTTCCTAGGAGTAATATGAGAGCATATTTTTACGCCGTTGACGCTGTACAGCTGACGACGTACGTTGCGAGTCAACTGTCGTTAGGTGAGTAAGAAATTTATGGTTAAACATTAGGTTATGATGGTTTGGGTTTGGATACATCAAACTAGGGTAGGTCAAGTTAAATTACCTGAGTAAGGATCTGTTATGATAGATCATGTTAGTCTCATAGCTTCATGTAAAGGGTGATTGAAAAGTAGCTCCCTGTTTGAATAATCTTATAGTTTTTTTAAATGCAGTTATATTTTGTTAAAATTTTTATTGTATGTTCCTTAATATATGACAATTTAATTGTTATAGTTCTTTTCAGATTGATTTTTTTGTATTCAAATTCGAAGATTTTTAAAATAGGGAGCAACTTTTCAATCACACTGTATATGAAGCTACGAGACTACACACAAATGACGTACCTGCAGGACGACGGCCGTGCCCTCCACAATAATGAAGAAGTCGTCGCCGGGCTCTCCCTGCTTCACCACCGCCTCTTTGTCTGAGAAGGACACGGACTCCAGAGCATCGGCAACCACCAGCCGTTCCCACTGGTCGAGTGAGTCTGTCGCGAGTTCGAGATGAGTTATTCTTTACACGGAATGTGCAGTTAAGATCAAAACGAAATGTGAGGTGTCCGAAATTTCTTACATACTCAAGTTTCAAACAATCAAAGTTGAAGTAAACTCGACTATCAGTCAGCCGTTGGGGGTCCGGTTGGTTTTAGAACTAATTTTTGACAGATATTACTCAGATATAGATCTTTGTAACGTAATACACTCAATAGAGCAGATGAAAATACGAAAAATTTCGAATATTCACGACTTTTACGTGACCGAAGCTTTGAAGAAAACGACTACCTGTCCCCATTGGGTCTAGTTGCTTTTACAACTAATTTTTGACGAATATTCCGAAAAAATACTTAGCATCCAAAATAAAGTTTATGCAAGTATAATGCTTTGCCCCGTTGTTATTACTAAAGTAGGATGCAGAATGACAACCGCAAGAAAAGCGTGGACGGCATCAAGAAAGCTAGCAAACGTACCAACAAACAAGCCTAAATTTACTAGTCTCCTAGTGATTGGTAGCGGAGGCACAACAGCAGGATCGGATCCAAATATACTCGTTCGCCCAACAAGCTAGAATTGAACAAACACTTGACATACATATCTCATTGACATTCGGTAATCGTCCAGGGTGGCATCGGAAATTCCAAGGCCGACTAAATTAAATTACAAGTAAAACTCAAGACTAAAGTTTACCTTGAATTGAATATCATCTTTCGGAAATGAATAGTTGTCAATCTAATAAAATGTGATTATGAATATACGAGTATATTTGAATGAGCATTTGCAATCTTTTCCTTTTCTTTTCAAGTTAACGGTTGATAAAACTAAGAATTCAGTTCAGTAATAACACTTGATTGACGACAGAAATCTAAGAAACGAATGACACTAAACAGAACCCTTCACCCGCGTTGAAAACTCTTAGCTAAATTAGTCACTAATTCAACCACAGTGAGTAAATTCAATAAAAGTAGTGAAGAACTGCAAGATTAGATTAGATTAGTCGTTAGTTTTAGCCTCCCTACACGCAGCAACAAATGCGATCCAAAGAAAAGAAGGAGGAAGGCACCATTTAGTATGGAGTTAAGGAAACGCGGAATCTACGCAGAAAGGGCATAGAAAGAGTAAGTTGGGAAAGAAGATTATGAAACAAGATCAAAGTTGAAGAAGGAAGTAGTAGGTGTTGAAAAACAGGACAGCAGTGAACCGAAAAAAGGGTGGTCCGTAACAAAACAAAATCCTATTCTACTGCAACAAAGAGAAAGCCTACCTAACCTTTAGCTCGGGACCTCACATAGTCTCCCTGGGAGCGCCAATTCCCATAGATACAATAGTTGTATCCCCCTGAGGGGAAGAACTGCAAGAAGCCAGCTAATATTGGACTAAAATACTGGTGAGCAAATGCAAAATACTAATGATAGGTAGATCAAAATATAAAATATTCCCTTAAGATTGAATGCTAACTGATGAACATATTCTTCTATCGACTAGTGTTTCAGAGAGCAGTTCCCCGATACAGTTTTCACAGTTTGTGGGTCGTATGATATGGGTTCAACGCTAATGAATTACGGTAAAACAACTGAGTACAAAATGAAAGAAGCCATCCTTCATGTAAAAAACTGAAAGAAGTGGAGCACTGACCGAGTATGGAGACTTTGGAGAGGAACTGGTCGTACATTTCTCTCTTGCGGATGGTGCTGCCCATAAGGATGCGTCTGTAACTGTCACGGTCGATGCCCCAGAGCTTGACGTCACTGCGCGCTTTGACTGTGGCCTGGCGAGGAGTGCCGTAGATGAGGGCTAGCTCGCCGAAGCTCCCGCCGTCGTTGATGCTGCAAACCATCTCGTCGTTTACGTAAATCTGTCGAAAAACATGATTTAAATGCGAGTTCTAATGGAGATCGTTACGAAGACGAGGTGTAAATTTTGCCGCCTAGCAAGCGCAAATCAATGCAAGTTAGATTTTAGATAAGATTATGAGTTGGTCTAAGGCTTCCTAATTCCAACGATAGTGTTCTCAAGAGAGGAAATAAAAAGGTACCATTTAGCATGAAATTAACAGAGCAGAGAATCGACGCACGATGCGTGTCCCCACACCCGGCGTATAGAAACAGCAAGATGTAAAAGAAGTCTCTGTAACCAGGTAGAAATTGAAGAAATACGTTACAAGTGCTAAGAAACGACAACATTGAAAAGAAAAAAAATGGTCCGTAACAGAAAAATTAAATTTTGTTTCATCGAACGGAACATTAAATTTCAACATCTCAACATTCCGAGTCAACATTAAATTTCAAGTCTGATAAAAAATAATTTACTAAATTTAACACACAAAAAGTAACATAATACCAGAGAAAGTCTGGTAAATAAATCCTCATCATGGTTCGATTACATTAGAATCATTAGATAATAGAGCCTCCCTAACCGTAATAAAGGCGTTCCAAAGAGAGGAAGGAGGAGGGTACCGTTTAGTATGGAGCTAAGGAAACGCAGAATATATGCACAAGGTGCACAGAAACAGTAAGCTAAGAAAGAAGTTCATGAAACAAGAAAAAGTTGAAGAAGAAAGTAGTAGGTGCTGAAAAACAGGACAGCAGTGAACCGACAAAAAGATGGTCCGTAACAAAACAAAAACCTATTCTATTTCAACAAAAAGGAAGCCTACCTAACCTTTAGCTCGGGCCCTCACATAGTCCCTCTGGGAGTGCTAATTCCTATAGATACAATAGTTGTATCCCCCTGAGGGGCAGGTAGATGAGAAATAAGTTTATGAAACAAGATAAAAGTTTAAAAAGAAAATAGTTGGTGGTGAGAAACAGGACAGCAGTGAACCGAAAAGAGATGTTCCGTAAAAAAAACAAAAAACTCCACAAACAGACGTAAATGAAATTCCTCGCGCGTTGCGACTTCATAACTCGTAAACATCGAGAATAATATAAATTCTCAGTGCACTGCTCCACAAGAAGTAATTGCGCATCACCGAAGCGTTGCTACCAATCACCAACATTCCCCACAACGCTGTACGCACACTAATGATATCGAATTCTTAGAATAAACAAACAAAACAACCAGCAAAGGATTCGTGCTCTACAAATGTTAAAACAGCACACGAAGGGTCGCAGACAGGTTCCTGTCTTCTAAAGAAACATTCATTTGTTTGTTATTCATGAAGCCTCACATTAACCATGATAAATACCTTCCAATATCATGTTATGGTCTCGAAGAAGGTATCGTTCAAAAATAGATCAGATTCCCGTCGGCGTACCAATAAGCAAATAGAAATGAAAGATATAACAAATAATGAACACACTAAAAGGTCAACAACAAGTACCCCCAACTCCACTGAAGTGATGAAAACTTGTTACGACTGGCTTTGTGTTTATTTTAACCGTGGTTATTTGATACATACCTAGCACTTACTAAGGCATAAGCTTCCTTGCAATACAAAGAACTATGATAGCAAATAATATTGTCTAACAACTCAGAACATGAGAGCCTATACTTTTTGGCGAGCACTCGTGTAGGTGGCCTGACTAAATGAGCAAATACCCGAGAATTTACGGCAAACATAAACGCAAAGCTGTAAATTTTGAGCTACTCTGCTGAATTCCAGCGTGGTAAGAGCACCCAACTGCAACTCGAGATTCGAAACTAACAGAAAACAAGGTCCGCAACATCACAAAATCAGTCCAAGTGAAGTCGGTAAGCACACTTCTATTGAGTTGCAATGCCCGGCATGAGTTACCCAGTCAACACCTGCTACACATTAACGCACAACTACTGCGTCGGATGTTGTCGTGTGCTTCTACGCAAGGCGTCGCTGTGACTTTAATACATGCTATGGGCTGTACTGCATAAAGTCGTGCGAAGATAACTGCAGACGTTGTGCTTATTTACGTGACGTGAACATGATTTCGGATGACACTAGAAAGCGAATTGATGACATCTATAAATGCACAATTAAAAAGGCATGCAATTCACTGTATGAACCTCAACTTGTGAGCGAATTGACCTTCGTAACATTTTCATGCTGTTATGTATTGTATAAAAACGGAAAATCCACGAACATGTTCAAACACCATAATAACACGTGTCTGTGTGTCCTACATGAAATAAATTTGATAAAACGCAAATGTGCTTCAATTTAGATTAGATTATCAGTTAGTTTAAGCCTCCCTATTCACCACAAAGGCGATCCAATAGAAAGGAAGGAGGGAGGCACCATTTTTGTAAGGAATTATGGGAACGCGGAATCTATGCAGAAAGGGCATAGAAACAGTAAATTGAGAAAGAAGATTAAGAAACAAGATCAAAGTCGAAGAAGAAAGTATTAAGTGCTGAAAAACAAGACAGCAGTGGAAAAAAAAGATGATCCTTAACATCACAATCATATTTCAACAAAAAGAAGGCCTACCTAACTTTCAGCATGGGCCCTCACATTCTCCCCCTGGGAGTGCTAATTTCCATAGATACAATTAGTCGTTTCTCCCTGAGGGGGTGCTTAAATTTATAGGCATCTAGTTTTCAAGGGGCAAAATTCGACTACGACAATCCCATGACGGCGATTTATTAATTTTAATCAGTGAGAAACTAATCTACTTGAATATTAACCAAGATGCTGGGTTCATTATAAACACTCATGAGTTATAATACATAATCGACATCAACGAACAGAAAAAAGGAAAAAAAAACCATCTCAAGATCTTCCACGAAATAACAAATTAAATAATAGGAAGAAACTAAAGAAGAGATAGCTTTTCCAACTCACATCAACTTCGCCAGTATCGATGATGTAGAAGTTGTCCCCCTGGTCGCCCTGTTGGATGATGACCTCCCCAGCTATGGCGGTCACTGGGAACATGGCATCGAAAATGTCCGACTGCTCGTTCTCGTCCAGGTGGGAGAAGAGCACGTTCTTCTGGATGGCCTTCTTGAGTGCCTCCATGGTTTTGTAATCTTTCGGCACCACCTGCCAAATACACTAGATATATGTGAACTGCAATTGCTACTCTATCACGTAGTGTAATTCCCAGTCTTTTATCGTTTCTCTGCAAAATTAATTAGGTAGGAATAAAATAGTGTCCTGTCGAATAATTAGATGATTGACTCCGTCAACGTATACTGTACTGCGCTGATCAAATGTCTGTCTCAGTCAGCGTATTCGCTTTGATTTCCATCAATTAGTGTGGATGAAACCGACCGCACGTCAGTTGCTCAGTCTCATGAAGCGTGTCTGTGCTTAAATTCAGCGCGGGCAACGTAAAATAATTTTGTATTTTTTCGGCACCCCTAGCAAAAAGATGAAAAATTAGACGCAAATTGCTACTGCGTAACGTAATGTTTTTTTACCTTCTTACTGAGCCACCAGCTAAATGAATGAGTTATAAGACAGCAATTACTGCTAAATAATTAATTCGTCGTGTCTCTGCACGAACAAAATGAAAAACAGTTGAAAACTGTAACTACAATAAATAACATGGCAACGCAAAACACAAAATCATTCAGAGGTTAATTGCATGATTTTACCGATAGAATTGTGATGTAATAATGAGCGACAGGCAAGGCAATTGTAACTCTACCGCAAAAAAAGCGTTCCAAAAAGAGGAAGGAGGAAGGCACCATTTAATATGGATATTAGGAAATGCAGAATCTACGCAGAAGGGGCATAGAAACAGTAAGTTGGGAAAGAAGTTCATGAAACAAGATAAAAGTTGAAGAAAGTAGTAGGTGCTGAAAAACAGAACAGTGGAGAACCGAAAAAATATGGTCCTAAACGAAAAAAAACATTTTATTCCAACAAAAAGACGACCTACCCAACTCTCTGCTCGGGACCTCACATTTCCTCCCCTGGGTGTGCTAATTCTGATAAATACATAAGTTCTATCCTCCTGTGGGGTTTGAGAGTCGTCAAATTCAAATCAATGTGCATAAAATCACTATTGAACTAATGTGTACGTATAATTTCAATTCTGCAACACTAAATTCACTCATATTCCGATGGGCGAATGCAATTAATTCGTAATAGCAAAACAAATTAGTTACTCGCCGGAGCTTGAATTGATTAGAGTTACAGGACTTCCTGGCCGTAATTACTGAAGCGCTTCCATTTCGAGCGAGGCTCTTTTATCGCCTAATGCAGAAAAGAGGAAACATGAGGATTGGCGCAGTTCTTGGGAAGATTTGTGCCTCTAAATGCGGACTGGTTATTCCGCTCTGCGGCTTCCTGTCGTTTGAAACTAATAATTTCAGGTCAACCGAAACAAATTCGTAACGTTTCAAAAATTTCAAATTGTAAACTTTCGGAAATACTCTTTGAGCTCGTCTCACTTGTTTATAACAAACCCAATCGAATTTCGTGTGAACTACAGTAAATATTAACAATATTCTTCCCCTAAAGGTGCTGAATACAATACTGACGACACGTATCATGCATGTTTTATTTTTTATTTCTAATTTTGGTATCTAAGGACCAAGTGAGAATTCCGAGTAAATATTTTCAAGCAGGTGATGCATATGATTTACTGGAAAAAAGCTGATGCAACAAATAAGTCCAATAGCAGATCAAATAGCCCACGATTTACAGAATAATATGTAACACCATACAACTACGCTAATGATCAAAGTAAGCAAGATTTCCACCTAAGATGACGACACAAACGGAAATTCATGAAAGTATAAGGATGACGACACAAAGCCCGCGCTGAATTTAAGCACAGACACGCTTCACGAGATAGAGCAACTGACGTGCGGTGGTTTCATCCGCACTAATTGATGGAAATCAAAGCGAATACGTTGACTGATAGACATTTGATCAGCGAAGTACTGTATACGTTGACGGAGTCAATTATTTGATTAGCAATCCTTTGATTGGTCTCATCTCAACGGGTACGCTAATGAAATATCCATCTTCGAAGTTGATTCCGATTCTCAAATTTGACAATTCGTGATTGACCCAAGACCATACAGAGAAATGAGCAAATACTTCCCCATGATAGCCGTTAAGGAAGCATGTCCTGAATACATAATACTTCATCGGAGACGATTAAACATGGTATTGAATTACAAAAAGAAATTTTACAGCCGCAAATATCTTTATTTTATCATGTCATTTATTCTCATGAAATTTTAATCTCTAGGAAAAATTGTTTTTCATAATTCAAAAATTGGTTTAGTCAGTAAATAAATTAGAATGGATATTCCAATGCGTGGCAGGCACAGGCGACACAACCTCATTTACAAAAATACCATTTGCGTAAGAATCAGCATTAAACGTTAATTTGAAACATCTAAAACATTTTTAGCCTAACCCTTTTCGTGGTGAGAAAATCACGATCCTCCAAAACGAGCAGGCTAAATTTTAGCTCCACTCACAGCAGGACCTAACCAATGATGTGACGTAAGCGCGAGCACAATTACGAGTAATGCCGTCTAATATTCCAAGCCCTCTGAGAGCGACATAAAAGTTAGATGGCAGTCATCAAGGAAAACCTCGACAATTATCTATGATGATCTCGAGCGAATGAGTTTTTGTCAGACATTCACCGGATTTTACTGGAGTCGAGCTGGGTGTTCTTGCTGCTGCAGTCCGTGACCGAGCATATTTTAGCGTTGTGCTTTATGGCTATGGCATTGCATGATTATACGGGACTGTTTTAAGAAGCTTGAAATTATGTTAATTCCAATTTTTCGCATGAAGATATTAGGAGCAATGGTTCTATGATATTGTGAAATAAACGACGATACTCATCTAGAAACTATCATGGTTATACGAGTGCATCATCGTACGGGACTGTTTCAAGAAACGCACTATGCACCATGCACTATGCATCATTGTCCCCATGATACTAATAAGGATAATATTTAGAAAGAAGCAGCTCAATTTTATCGTAACCTACATCACGAATCCTTCTGAAGTATGAGCGATAAGTTAATCGAAGTGCTAGAGCTGCAAAACTGCCACACTTTTCTTCATAACTAAGATGGTGCTAATCACGAACTGACGTTATCTCCAGAAATACTCGCCACCACAAAATCTAACGGTGAAGTGAGTACGGGCGCAACGTCTTTTAAATCTTGCTTCGATTTTTATTTTTGACCTACACGAGAGGCCATCACCGTATTACTTTGCCCTAATGCACAACTCGTCTCCGGCGTTTAGGATAAAACAAGATTTGACACAACTTTCTTGATGTAAGACCGTGGGGTCATTGGCATTAAGCGAAGGTTTTCTATTCGTCCACAGGGTATTTTTAGCGTGACAGGTAAAAACAAGATATAACTCGTCATGATGCTCACCTTGACGTAACTCTTATCAGTAGTAAATAAACTTTTCAAACGTAGCCAAGAAGTAGCACGATGTCTCCATTCGCGGCCATAACATACAGTGACAAAAATATTCAACAAATTTTCAAATTATCAAATTTTACTCGCTCATTTTCAGCTCAATGTATAATTAAATAAACACGTTGAACGTAATAATAACTATTCTAAAGATACTGAAAGTCGATATACTTTCCGTTTTCATAGACAAAGACTCACAAGTCAGAACGCAAAAAGTGCTCAATGCATTAACTCAACTTAGTTCTGAAGCCTTCACGCTATTGAATGTCTAACATGTTTCGGGTGATAAACAGGACAGCTTTTCTATGCTTGCAGATTTGTTCAGGACCGATCTTTAATGTACTGCACATTCCTTCCATGAACATTTATTTTCGGTAGCTTATAAAAATGTCTGATAGATTTTAAATAGAGCAACTGAGCAACCTTATTACATTTGTTATCTTTCTGTAACCTATATGGCAGGGGCTCTCAAACTTTTTTCAACCAAGGACCACTTTTGTTACACAAAAATAAGCTGAGGACCCTCTCACATGTGTTACCCTCAGGCATATATATATACATACATTGGACGCACTGTTTCATAATATCAACAGTCATGGAAAGCTGCAAACAAATGCCTTAACTGCGTCCACTGTTGCATTCATTAAATTAAGAACCCCTGCCTTATGGGTTACTTTTTTCTGTGGGCCTCGGGTCATTGTCCTGTTGGAAGACCCAGTCATATTCAGAGAAGAAAGACGTGTAGATTTGGGGAATTTTTCCACCAAGAACGTCTTCACAAATGCAAGCATTGATTCTTCTTTTTAGAATCTCCAATTACCCTGCTCCACGCACAGAAAAGCATTTCCACAACATCATTTTAACCACTTCAAGTTTTACAGTCGTTATGGTTTTAAAATCATAAGCATTCGCCTTTTTCTCTTCAAAAATGGCGATCCGTGTTTTTCTTTGATTTTGGTTTCATCCGATTACATGTGTTCTAGAATCTATTAGGTTTCTGAAATATTCTTTAGCAAATCAAACTGACGAAGAACCCGTCTTCCTACCAGCAGACGCATTTTTCTGGGCGACCACAAGTGTAAGCCTGTTCGATGAATACATCTTTGCTCACAGATAGTCGAGTACTCGGTAGATTAAGTTTAAATTTCGGAAGAAGTTAAAAACAGGGACTTTTTGACTTTCTTATGACCCATTTCTCAGTCGCTCAAGTAAATCTTCTCGAAAGAACCATTCTTGGCCCACTGGGAGAAGATCCAATATTGCACTTTCAGGTCACTAATATTACCGAGTTCACAAATTTTGTAAACTCGGAGATTCTATTGGATCCATGTCTTTAATAGCTCAACAATACGATTGGGGAAGTAATGGGATAACTTTGCCTAATTTGATTACTAAAATTATACTACAAACAAGTAAAAACTCTCAACTCAAAAAGGTAACACTCAAAACCCCTTCGATAATTCACATGGAGGTCCGTAATTATCTGAAACATTTCCCATAATAATATGAGTGTACCATGATGAGATTCGACAAGTTTAGAAGAATCAATTAAGCATTATATGTAAAAGTTAAAGTGGTGAATACTTTTGCGTCATGATACTCGAGTTTTTTCATTAAAAATAGAAAATGCATCGATTTTCCAATATTCTGTAGAACAATTGTTATCTAGGTCAATGCCATTATTTCTTTGTACTTTGAGACAAAAACGGTAAGTAGAATTCAAGAATTTGAAGATTTATTGAATACTTTAGCGTCACTGAAACTGCACTCCCGCCTCAAGAACGAAGTACATTCTCTGCCACCCTCATCTTGACATAAAGGGTGTCGTCATCGTTCCTTCATTGGAGTTCTGCATTAGCCCTCCGGATAAAGCCGGTCGCCTACACTAAGAACAAAGAACACCTCATGATGACGCCCACTTCCTTGAGGTAGGATAGTGCTACTTCTATTCTAAAACTTTCTATTGACTTCTAAGCTACAGCTGCTTTCATACTTTCCGAATAAAGTAACAGCTATTCATAACGCCCACCATTTGAATACAAATGACACTGAAAAAAAATTATTGGAGGCGTTTGAAAGCATAGTGTGGCAGCTGTAAAAAAAAGAAATAATTTTTTTTGCATCAGATTGGGACATTTGCTTACCGAGGATTAGATGCTAAACACAAATAGCAATACCTGTTCTACAAGTCAACAACAAAGCAACAGTGTGTGACATTTGCTCTAATAGGATTAGATGCTAAAACACCGTGCCTATAAGTTAACAACAAAGCAAGAGCAGTACGTACCTTCTTGACGTACGAAGTGGCGTCGTCATCCTTGATGCTCTCATTGCTGACGCCGTTCCTGCGGCGCGCCTTATACTGCAGAGGCGCCTGCTCTGCCATGGGGCTCGCGTCCTCCGCGCTGCCTTCCTCGGGACTGCGACTCCGGCCTCCCGCGCCTCCGCCCTCCTCCCCGCTGCTCTCCTGCAACACACACACTTTGTTACGCGTCAAAACCTCGTTAGTCACGGAAAATTTATGTGGGCTTTGAAAATATCACCAGACGCTAAAAGAATGGTCTGTCATGAAAGCAGTTATAATAGGTGTCACACATACATCGTTACGCATCAAAATCTAATTTTCTATGGAAAAATAATGTGGGCTTTGAGAGTAAGGCCAGGCATTCAAGCATGGTCAGTCAACAGTAGTCTCAGATTTTAAAAATTTTGTTTTGAAAAGTGGTGAAAAAAAGACAGAAGTGAACTATGAAAAAATGGTCCATAACAAAATAAAAACCATTTCTATTTCAGCAAATAGTAGGCCAACCTTAACCTCGAGACCGCACATCTTGCTCCAGGGATCGCGAATTCACGAACGTATAATAATTGCATACTGCATAGGGAACAAAGATATTCATGCCGCAAATACTTGAGTAATATGAAAGTAATGCTCCGACTCCCACCAGTTCGCATATTGCAAGTGGAAAATGATACCCGGAGTTCGGCGTAATACTCACAAATCAAATTTGGAAACATCAAATGATTTTTTTAAAACTACGAGGGCTTCACCATCAGTTGACAGCCCAAATAGGGCAACTGGCCGCGAGGCAGAACATAATTAAAGCAATATAGGAGGGCAAAGAGAGCATCCAAAGGGCGCGAGGTCGCATGCAGCACAAAGGGCAGAGCGGACCCGCGTTATGGCGTCAGACTATGCAACGCTTGTGATCCTAATTTCTAGAGTGTAATGGCCAGCCAAACAGGCCAATCTTCACACGAAAAAACACATAAAATTTTGCACGCATGAGGACGATAGGTTAAGGAAATACGTTTCACGGGTTAATTTACGGAAAATGAAACATTTGATATTTTTACATTGAATATTATTATGAACATATTAGCGTGAAATTTCTTGGCCACAATAAAAAAGACCAAAACCAAATGAACAGAAGGGATCATTTAGTGAAGACCGTAAAAACAGGAATCTATGAACAAGGACGGTGTGTTGCTAGACAGGATACCCTGACCCTAACAGCAAGTCGTTAAGAAAAAGGAAGAAAGACAAAGATGAAATAACGGAAAAGGCATGATAACTGAAAAAAGCAAAGTTGATATACAAAAAACGAAGACTCGTCTGAAGCCGAGGTAATCGTCGGTATGACGTCATGAAATTTTTTATCACTTCCGATCTCATTGCACAATCATGCTGAGAAATACAATGTGTCCACATTTGCTATTGATTTACAAATTTTGGACTCAGCATTGCAATGACCTCCGGACTTTGGTCATTAAATATTTTTGATTTTAGTTCTTGAACTGATGATGGAGCCGGACTCGGAAATGTTTTATTAGTAAATATGATAGATTTCCTCTGAACTTTCTTCGTATTAAACGTTTCTGATCAGGTAAAATAATATAATTCTTGGGAACGCCAGTCCCCACAGCATGGGATGGACAAACCTACATAACTAACATGTTGCCTATCCTAAATGGGGGTGTAGCTTTAGTGATTCAGGCACTAAAATTGGATAATCTAACTGTACTTAACAAATGCTTCACTAGACGGTAAATTGGCAATTTATTGATTGTTAAGCAAGCTAAAATATCGCTTCAAGATGTACATTTAGGCACAAACCCAAAGCTTTGGTATAGTTGAACACATGACTCAGATTCAGGACCGTGAAATGAACATTTCAGAGAAAAGACTTTACACATAAAAATATTCTTTACAGCGTAATATACAAAACTGATCACATATTCAAACCGAACTAAATATACAGAGAGAGAGTTGGGACTGAAACACCATCAAATCTGTGATAACATGCGAGAATCCCCAAAATGAAGGCACCGTAAACACAAGTCAGCGCAGAGCACCAGATCAGAAGCAGAGCTGAACATTAACTACGCCACAGGGGGCAGAAGGGCGCACCACCCACCCAGCAGAGACCACAGACCAGCTCCGCTATGGCCGCTTTGATCGCGTGCCTCTTACGCACGTCGTCTAATTTGAGTGCGTGTGCGTGACTGCTCCTAGTGTTTGTATGTGCTTGTGTCGGTCATATTTATGGTGCTTTGTGCGTATTTACAGTGTTGTTCAAGTATTTAGGTCTCTAAAATATTTATCGCGGCGTCCAAGTACATTTAGTATCGTTTGAGTATTAATGATCCCTTTCATACATTTACGATGCCGTTCAAGTATTTACAGTGCAGTTAAAGATGTTTACTGCACAGCTGAAATGTTTGTGGTAGAGTTAAATTTATTCACGGTATGTGTCAAGTACATATGTGTGGTACAATTAAAGCTATTAATATTTACAGAGTTGCTCAACAAATAACGTTTATCGTTCTAAACCGCATTATTTTCCAAAACGCATGAGGTACCAATCGACACTTGAGATCATTTCAAATATTTGAATTCTTGTTCACAGTACATGCACCCAACCAGCAAAAGTATTCTCTTACGCAATAAGCCTCGACAGCGGTTCATATCAACTCGCGACTTCGCGATGCAAACTATCTCCGCCAACGAAGTACTACGAGAACAGAACCGCAACCATTCCTTGAGCACGGCGCTGAAGTGTCGTCAACGAGAACCAGCGTCATTCTAAAATATACGACACAATTACTAGATCCAAAAAGCACAACGAACTCCCCAGTGGAAAAGTGAAAAGCTCTCTTTGAGGAGCGCTTAGTCACTTCCCGTTCCTTCTGAACAAAAAAGCACTACGTAAAGCTACGTCCAAAAGTGGAGGTTCCCAAGTTTCTCGGCAAGAAATGAACACATTTTTAGAGTCCACACTAAAAGTTTACGCACATCAAACGCGAGTCTAGATAATAAAAATGGGATGTTTTCGAGGTGAAGTAAACGATATGATCAGCGCGCTACTGCTCACTAGAGACAAGAAGTGCAGGGAGGGGGCAAGATCTCCAGCACACAGCGTACCAAGGAGGTCGAACCTCCTTGCAGCGTACCAACCTCTACTTCACACCAGATGCTGTCTCGCGCTACTTCGCGGCATTAACACTAAACTAGAAAAAAGAAGTCCCAAGTCACTTAAAATTTGTTATTAGTTTTGTGACAACGCTAGGATGATATTCTGAGTGATATCCGTACAAAAAATTACCAAAAATTATTATTAAAGCGAAATTATGCAGTTAAATTGAAGCAAATTTTGAATAAATGAGCATATTTTCATTTTCAGATTAATTTTTTAAAAGCATTCCTAATATCTATTCGGACAGTTGCTGATTCAAAACATTATATAAAACCTAGAAACGCAAATTGATAAACATTCATTTGTGTGCTTGAAATGGCAAAGAGTTGCTGGCATGGGGGTTTCTGAAGACGACTATACGAGAGAAAATCATGCTCGATATTACTTCTCCTTGGCTGACAAGGAACTTCTTCACTTGTTTGAAATAGATAAATCTACACAAGAAATTTCCTAGACTACCAGTTAAGGCGTCAATGGCTAAATTTCTCAAGTTTTCTTCGTACCCATGTCAGATGAGATTGATAGTTCTGGTTTCCTTAACCACAACAACGACGTTCCAAAAAAAAAAAGGAAGGCGGTGTTCTGCATGGCATTTAAGGAACGGGGAATTTATGAACAAGGTGCGTCCCCACATCCGGCGCATAGAAAAAGCAAGGCTAAAGAAATTCATGGAACAACATAAAGAGTTGAAGGACAGTTAAAAAGGACAGCAATGAACCGAAAAAAGTGGCCCGTGGCAAAACCGAAACTTATTCACTCTACAAAAAAAATACCCAATATAAAGCTACCTCGCATCACTCCCTTGGAAGCGCTAATATCCAGATGGAATAGCTTCATTCTTCTGCAGGGTGCAGCAAGTAAGCTTAGATCTTACGCTGAAGCTGTACTGCTTTCACTGCGTCAATTGTTCGCGAATTCGACCCTAAAACTGTTCTCAGAACTGTTGTTAGGCGAAAACGAGGCTAATCATGCCGTCACAATCGCAGTAGGAATTTAATTCATGACGTTAACGATGGCGGCAATTGAAACGTCGAAGTAACTCACGAAATGACTTGGAGGTTCAGTACCAAATTTATCTTCACAATAACATACATATCTAAGATGCCTATGTATCTGAAAATAAAGAAAGTCAACTCAAAACGTTGTACCAACATAGAAGAATGGCATTGACAAATTAAAGAAAAAGAGGCTTATTTAGCTAAGGGCCAAAAGGATTGGACTGACGAGGATTGGAAATATGTCATACGGCCCAATAAATACAGGTTCACGCCTTCACAGCGCATAGGTAAATAATAATAACAATAATAATAAGAGAACCTCTTAAAGCGATAGTTCCATTTTACTTTGCTTCAACTGAATGAACCAGCATAGGGGGTATAACAATCAGGGATGTTTCACTAAGGCGGGACACAGTAGCTGCTCTGCAGTCATGGAATGACCTCACATGATCTGCAGGGTCTTGACAACAAAGCTCAATCCTCAATAGGTTTATCTCCCTCAAAGTGATCAAACGCTTCTGAGTAATGCTTAATGCTTGCAGCTAATGAGCTCACGTCGTTCAACATCGGTTCAGTAAGCCCGATAGATCGTTCTATCCAATGCAATAGCCCGTATAACCTCTACATGTAAACTATATACGGAATTTAAAAAACTATATAAACAGAGAACCGCATACCTCGCAGCCTCTTCCATAAAATTAATGGCAAGCGTTCGAAAATAAATCGAACACTTAAATATTGGAAAATTACAGATTGCTAGCTCGCAACATTCCTGTAAAGCGCCAAGTACTTTCTTCCCAATATAAGAACACGAAGACAGATCCGGTTAATAAGCGAGAATTACATCATAACCAGGAATTAATGCTTATCCTTAATTAGCGAATTAATTTTAAAATTTTATTTTCCACATGCGTTACATGATTTCCACGAATTCTGGTACACGGTCCATTGACGTGCACGTTCACAAAGCACAGGTCTATTTCCGTAAATAAGTTAAACTTGATTCACAAAGTGAAGATAACACAGCTGATTCGCCCTCAACAGAAACAACTCACCAGCATACGCAATCATTTATTGACTCAAGCTATCACAACGAACAGAAGGCATCAAAATATACAATCAATATTCTCAACACCGATTTGTTATGACAGTAAACATATCCCTAACACGACGGAACAAAAAGTAGTTTCATCAGAATGCTAAAATTTCATCGCAACTTCAGAGTAACCTAGAACGACGACAAAATATGCCCTACATCATCACTGCAAGTATAACTTTATATGCATTGTTATCGTACAGGATACAGTCAGCCGAACAAGTAACAAACAGCTGCAGGCCTGGAAAACAGACCCGGACTGTGTAGCTGTGACGTCAAAGCGGGGAAAACCAATAGCACCGCGCGCTTGCTGGAAGGGAGCCATCACGTTCATAAACTGCTTTTTTCAAGCTTTCATGCTTTTGAGAGAGCCGTGACCCTAAACATAATTTTTTCGTGGTCGATCGACCCTCAAAAGGGAAGCATAAGGTCTTTGTCCCGTTATCCCGTTCGTTGAATTGAAGTTCGGACCAGACCGAAAAAAATAAAGAACTGTAGCGCTACATCAGTTTTAAACCCTTCATAATCCGCACGCATGTTCAGAATCACAGGTTCTCAATACACGATAACTGACACATGAAATCCAACATGAGTTGAACTTCACCGCAATTGTGATATTTATAAGTTTAAACGATGCTTTGAAACGCAGTCAACAGCCGTTAACTAAAACACACTGGACATTTTACAAGGAGACAATAATATGCGTGCGTGACAGCCTCATTCAAAGGTTTTATAATTGGTGGTTAACAATAGGTAATTTGCCCCACTCTTTTTGTTGCAGGTAATAACTCAACAGCTCCGAACATCTTTACAGCAGGCCATTCAATCATGCAAAAACTATTTAGTCTCTCAGCTATCATGTCAATTCCTTTGTATGGCTCACTATGAAATACCATTATTGTCTACATGATTACAATACCATCATTTACGTTATGTCATCTCAGCTGGCTCATATCAACTACATCATTGACAACATGATAACTACATCTCGTACTCGTCTCATTATCGACATCATCGACCAAATAATTAAGAAATCATCTCTCAGCTAGTTAATTTATATCGAAAGCGTAACTACATCTTCTCCAGCACGAGAACTTTTGGCCAGAAAGGCCGTTGCAACTATTTCATGACTCCCAAACCTCGTAACAAAGTCGTTGCAACTCATGTCTGGCCACACAGCACCTCGCTACGAACTTCTAGTCCGATAAAATTTCGCTCCTTGCAGTCCGAAATTGATATTTACTTTCATGTTAACATCAATACAAGTACGCCGAGCAGCTCGAAGAAACTTATAAATTGCATTTAATATCTTAAATCCTGAAGTTTTTGGTTTGAATTTGCGCACAAAATATTGATTCAATCAGTTGGTGATGGCGTAATAAGGTTTTCCCGCTAGAAATCCCCGCGGATGTTTTGCAGGTCCTGGGAAGTTCGGCGCAAACTTCAAGTTTTGCTACGCTGTCGTAAAAATATTTTTATTACTTCCACGACTTAGAAGCGAATTTTTAATTCGCGCCGCTCGAAGAAATTGAAATTTTTAATCGGAGTTGTCAACACTTTTCAAAATCGTGAACAGTTCTCGAAATTTTGCGGAATATTTCGTCAGGGGACAGACGCTTCTAGAATTACATGGCGTCAAAGAAAATGAATCAGCAAAGACATGCAATTTGACACATACATACTTCGGATGGGGTTTCAAGAACGTTTTAAAGACTATAAGGACTCTCATTAGTACGCTTTCATTGTTGGAGTTAGGAATCATCGTTAGGAGTTTGGAATAAATACAACGCCTGCGAAGTCCTGAAATGACGAAATCCCCGCACGTCGAAAGCGTAGCAGGGAACGAGGAAACAATCAGCACAGCTCTGATCGATCCGTAACTCCTCCATGATTTGTAACCACTTTGACTGAATCGGATGATATGGGCGACATGACAACTAAAATAAGTTAACCGAATATCAGTAACGGACAGCATAATAATTTGTACAATTAGATTCCGTATTTCAAACCAAACTCTACTAATACTCGTCTACACTTGCAGCTTGTTTTTGAAGGCGTACAGCGCAGATTAGATTAGATGCTAGTTTAAGTCTCCCTAACCGCAATAATGGCGTTCCAAAGAGAGGAAGGCACCATTAACTATGGACTTAAACTTAAGGGAACGCAGAATCTATGCTCAACGAGCATAGAAACAGTTAGTCAAGAAAGAAGTTTATGAAACAAGATAGAAGTTGAAGAACGCAATTGTAGGCGCCGAAAAACAGGACAGCAGTGAACCGAGAAAATATGTTCTGTAAGAATAAAAAAAACAATCCTATCTCAACAAAAGGAAGGATCGGGACCTTACATATTGATGCACAGCGCATAACAGCCCTGCATTTTCTTTTGGCTGTTCAGTTAATTACGTTCTGTCATAAGTGAGAATTCTTTGAATAAAATCTCTTGAAGATTCATGTAGTACGTTCAAGTTATTTTATGAAAAAACTGGAGAATGGTTCCGAAGACAGTATATGCGAGAGCCCCCAAAATTTAAATTGCTCTTAAATCGGAGAAAAAGTGGCGAAACAATTTGGTCTATCTGAGAACATACTCTAGTACGTCGATCAACGTCAGACAGTCGAAGGAACTTGATTAACAAGTCCCATCCTAAACCAAGAATAACCAGTAAAGAGTCACGAGGAAAACGTTAGGTTTCACTAAGTACAATTTCAGAAACGGAGTTTTTTGTCTGATCAGATTGAAAGAAATAACATCAGTCGTACGATGTTAATCTTATTGCAATTAACAATGCTAGTGGTCGATACGCTATCAAGGGCCCAAAAACAGACTTGATACTTTTAATAAAGAATATTTTCGTCATGAGACAATTTATACGCATCAACCTTGAAAATTTTGTTCGCTAGTGAAGAGAGAAACTATTTTTGAACTAGTTTCATCCACGTAGAACAGCCCTGAGATAAACGCAAGTAATAATTTGCCAGTTAGCCCCCCCCCCCTCCGATGAAATCAACCGGTTCTCTTCGCTGAAGAACTTTACCTCCGAGCCCAAAGCAAATGACGTCAATCTTGAGGTAAGCATAATTGAGCGATCCTTCTAAGGCCAAACACGCAAACCATGCAACTAATAAAGATAATTTGGAGCGTGGGATCATCACTGAGGCGACGGCGGCACAATTTGCACGCCTATTAAAAAATCGACGAGCGTGGACAGAATCTCGTTTCGATGAAGGTGAGCCTCTTCATCTGATCGGTTCCATTGGAGATGTTCACGTTGCACATCCTTATCGGACGAGATAAAACGTCGAGGATCTAGAAGTGCCTATAATTTAGTATCCATAAAACATTCCAGTCCAAATAAAGTGGAACTTAACGAGCTGACACTGTGGTTAGACAATTCTTAGCTTCTGGAGCTCATGCGAGCATACACGATTCACTAAGCATCTATCATGAATGTATGCATGTAACTAGGTCAAAAAAGTTATAGATAAAAAAAGCATTTTGACTTTAAACAAAGTTGGTTGATGAATATATCTCGTCGGCATAATCTAGAAGGGCTTTATTTACTTAAATCTGAGGTGTGTATAACTGTACATTTAAATCTCTGAGAGGGTACGTAGTGCAAATGCAGACGAGCTAACTCGTATTTTTGCGCATGGCGATCGTACCAGTGGAATTGAGCAAAGTGTGGTAAAATTTCACTGCTCGGGTCCGCACAGCCTGTAAAAGAAAACATGAAAAGGACAACAACGCAAACGCTGATTCACGGGGTCGGTTGTACGTTATGCTGGCCTTCCCTCGCAGGAAAAAGAAAATAATACGCGCATGAATAAAGATCAAGTACGAAGAACTAAATCAACAACACTAAAGAACGAAGAACTAAATCAATAAATCTACGTTGCACTAAACCAATAAAGAAGGTTAATTAGGCCATAGGTTTTGCATCTAAAATTATCCTTATATTGGATTAGAGAATGAGTTATTTTATGCCTCCCAAACCAAAACAAAGGCGCTTTCAACAAAGGAAGAAGGAAGGTGCCGATTAGTCTTAAAGTAAGGAATCGTGGAATTAGTGCGCTAAGTGTGTCCCCGTACCCTTGGGCACAGAAACAGCGAGATTGAAAGAACTACAAGAAACGAAATGAAATTTGAAGAAAATATCATAGGTGCTAAAAAAACAGCAATGAAACGAAAAACGCTGGTTTGCAACGCGACAAAGAACCGATTCTACTACCAAAAAAAATCAGCAATAATTTTCACAGAAACAATGGTTGTATTCCCAAGAAGATCGTCATAGTTTCATACGAAAAAAAATCATAAATATGTTTAAACGAAAGCAACACAAACTGTCCTCAAAAAACTGATAATTCAACTGTGAAATACAACACATGAAGTAAAGCGCAACAGACTCGTACATATAGTTAACATGAAATAGGAATGAAAAACGTGCGCCGTTGATGAGCAAAAAACAATCAAACGAAAACTAGCGAAATGAGGAGCTACCAGATAATGCCGTTTTGAAGAAGAATGAAGGTAAATACAGGTTCGCGACTCATGATGCAACGCAATAAAAATATAAATTTATGTCTAAATAAATCAAAAAGACAAAACAATTTGTGACATCGTGGTTATCAAATACAAGATCCCAAAATCAACTCAAAAGACATTTTTCACTGCGAGGAATATTCTACTTCACGCAACGAGATCCGAATAAGAAGCTAATTAAGTAGCAAAATACACACAGTGACCTGACCACGCTGCAATAAAGCAGTAAAAAACCCAGAAGCAGAAAATAAAACAAGACCCCAGAAGCAGTCGGGCAAATGGGAAGCAACGAACAAAGGAAGAATGACAGCTCCTCGCCATCGCGTTAATTGCGTTCGAAGTAGGACGGGAGAGCTGGTGAGACGCCTTCCCTCCAGTGAGGCGCCTGACTCACATTAATGTTGGATGGAGCTTGAATATTTCATGATGCAAGAAAGTTGTGCACGCAGCCCATTGAATACGACGTGCTTAAAGGTCGTCCTCTCCGAGAATAAAGTCCCCATGTAAGGATTATTATTGTTTTGATCATCTTCATCATGCAAAGAGATATAGTCACAAACTACAGATGTAGAAGGAGCTACGAGACGTAATAAACTGGCGATGTAGAGCAAGGGGTTAAAAGTTTATCCCCTTGTTTATTATAACAGGTTATTTATCCACATAAATAACTAAAAAAAAAGACTTGCGTTATTAGCTCAGCGATTCAGGGTGTATCTGAGGAAAGCTTTCATTTGAAGCTATGCTAGCGGAAAGAGATATCGAAAAGACAACTGCAAAAAAATAATGGTCATAGCAAGGATGCGGAAAAGACAACGGCGAAAAATCAGACTGCCCGAACTCACGATAACAAAGGACAGTTGAAAAATTTCGAGTCGAAAAAAGCAAAGAAAATACGAAACCCAGTAAATCGAAATCACAATCGAAACGAGAATATGTCAAGTGCTCTAAGCTTACGCTTTCATCTCTTGGAACAAGTCCCGAGGATTAGCACAAGTCGAAATTCATGTGTCAAACCAAGAAGGTAATCTGAGCGAGCAGATAGAGAGAACACAAGAGAAGAGTATGAGGATGTAAGGCAAAAGGATACAAAAAGAATTCTGGACAAAAGTATACAAGAAGGATGAAACATGACGAAGGAAATAGAGGCCAAAATAAAGGCGCCAATCTTTCAAAAAAATACGGGAAGAAGTATACAAAAAGGATGAAGCTTGATATTTAAAGTATACAAGAAAATGAAGCAAGGCCAAAAGAAGGGCACAAGACACGAGGGAAAACAGGAAAAAAGGATTTACAACGGATGAAGCACACGAGAAAGATGAAGGGCGCACAGGAAGAAGCAGAACAAGAAGACACAAACAGGATGCAGGCCACACAGGAGGATGCGAGGCCAAAGAAGACAGCCAGAAGAAAGCAGGAAGCAGGTTGTGAAGAGCTCGTCACCAACACAAGAGCGCTGAGGAGGTAAGCGCCGCACAGCGCACAAAGGCGCCCTGTGAACCACCGCACACATCACCACTGGCGAGGAGGCTCAATGTTGCCTTCGAGCGCTATTCAGGCACCGAGACACAGGCTTAGCCTTGCACGAGCCGAATTTGAACAGCCTCCAGAGAAGTATTGCGCTCGTCAGCCGAATTTCTAGCTTATTCACCGAGGGATGTAGGTTTTCGTAGCGAAGTGAATAAAAACAGTTTCATGGAAAAGAAAAGTGGGTGTCGAGGGTAAGAAATGTGGGCTTTTGGTGCAAAGGAAAACGTGGACTTTTGGTGCAAAAGAAAACGTGAGTTTTTGAAGCAATGAAAAGGGTCAGCCTCCGGGACAAAGGCATTTTTCATGGGCATTAAATTAGCTGTTAGTTTAATTTTCCCTAAACGCGACAAAGGCGTTCCAACGAGAGAAAGGAGGAAGACACCTTTAGCGTGGACTTGAGTGAACGCAGAATCTATGCACAAGGTACATAGAAACAAGTTGAGGAAGATTTTCATGAAACAAGATAAAAGTTGAAGAAGAAGTAGTAGGTGCTGAAAAACAGGACAGCAGTGAACCGAGAAAGAAGGGTCAGTAACAAAAAAATAAATATTCTACCTCAACAAAAGAAAAAGGTCTACCTAACCTTTAGCTCGGAACCTCACATATTCCCCTTATGAGTGCTTACAGTAACGGGCATTTGGAGCACAAGAAAAATGCAATGAAAATCTAGGGCAGAAAATTAAAAAGAGGACTTTTCAGGCAAAGAAAAAAAGTGAGCTTTTGGGACATAGGAGAAAATATGAGCTTTTGGGCTAAGAAATGCAGCTTTTGAGGCAACTAAAAAAGAAACGAGCTTTTGGGGCAACGAAGAAAAAGTGAGCTTTTGGGGCAAAGAAAAGAGTGTGCTTTTGAGGCAACGAAAAAAGGGATGGCCTTTTGAGCCAAGAAATACAAGCCTGCCTGCACCAGAGAAAACAATAGCCTGCTCCGGGACGGGAAAAACAACAGCCTACAGCAATGAGAGCACCAGGACGATGAGTGGCGTCGTTACAGCGGCCAGTAAAGCTATAAAACGGCAGCAGGGATGGGGACGTGAGGCCGTGTCGTGGTTTACGCTTCAGCTACCCTACGTCGTGTTTAAATAAACGTTACGAAGAAGGGTTCGTTTGGCCAACGATCACCTTCGCAAAAGATCCGCCTTCGCAAATATATTCTCGTCGATACGAACAGCATGCTTAGTTCTACGAACATCGCCCAGGACTTCGCAGCCAACGGTTACTACAGTACATCGAGAAGCGTCGTTTGAAAGCTAACCCACTCTGACACCCCCACTCTGGGAGTACCACGTCACCAGCGTCTTGAGGGAGCTGTGCTGCCGAACACTTCCATCTCTCTTCATATAATTCAACTCTTTCCGTAGACACTTAGAGTCCCGTATATTCTATTTAAATAACTTGTTAATTAATATGCAAAATCAACCTAATCTGATTATCTGACGACACTTGCTATTTCCGATAAATTATTAACGTAAAGGATTGTAAACGAGAACACGTTTTTTCTCAGACATTACAGAGACGCCGAGGCAAGCCCCTTCTGGGAAGCTGGGGGACATTACCTACTGAGCCGTGAGAAGTTGAGGTCGTGTTTCACCTCGCTGCCTTCGGGCAAGCGATGGCGCTGGCAGTTATATTCATTGAAGTCACATAATGACTTAATTAGTTAATCGCCAATCTGGAATTTGAGTACAGATGAGTATCTATTCTACATGTATCCACTATTATCATTCATGTCTTGTTATTTCACGTATAGGTTAGTTGGAATTCGGCTTCAGTGTACGAAGCATTATTCTGTACCTGAGATGTGTGCGGCGTAATTTCACATTATGTATTATATAATCTGTTTTGCTGATTGATTCAGTAACGAGGCCTCACCTAGACATGAGCTTATTACAAATAAATTCCTGTCCATCGATTGTGTTAACTATTTTGAATCAGAAGACGTAATTAATTCAAGTCATCATTTTAATATTAAATTACTAATTTGGAAGCCTGTTTATTTAATCCCTTGTAATTATTTACCCTATAATTATCAGAAATTAACGACATCAGAAAATATTAACGACAGAGTAACATCAGAAATATACTGAAAAAGACGTCATGAAAAAAAATGACTTATGAATACGATAAAAGTACTAACAGCGAGGTACGATAATTATAAGGCCGCACCGCTCTACGCACTGCAGTCGTCTCGTGTTCTGCAAACGTGACGGTAACAAACGCTCAACAGGCTATCTAAAAACTTGAAACGTGATAAAAAAAACGTGAAAATCATTCATATACGCCAATGAATTTACACTACAAGAATATTTCGGCGGGTTTATGGCTCGATGTCTTTGAAGCCACACTAGTATTAGAGCTTGCATTTTATTTGATGAACTGAGTACACCATGCTAGAGTACGTCTTCACATTGTGAAGTGAACATTAGCTAGGTAACAAATAGCTCTTACGAGATACACATTTTTAGGATTCTGGTCACTTTAATCATGTGCAACAGAAGAATTACATCAGCTCACTTGTGTTAAATTTAAACGATCGGCTGGATGGAACTATGATTTGAGCACGAATAAGCAAACCAAATCAACAGCGATGAGTTGACTGTTCAAAATGAGGCAAGTGTGTGCGATATGAAGAAAAAAAAAAAAGTCAAAAAAAGGAGACGACTTAAACGTAGGCAAACAAGCTCGGCAACGCTCAACATGGGGCAGCGCTTAAGTGCAGGAAATGACAACATGATCCTGACGTACCTACAGCTCTACTGAACACACGGAGGAAGCGAGCTTCGCAGGGCAGGAGACATATCAATCTGCTCGTCTACAGGGAGAATAAATCGTCCCAGACATCGAGGAAGGAACTACGACCAGATATAGTGCTCAGTAGCGGGCAGAATGAAGTGACCGTTCACATCTCAAGGTTCTCAACGAGGCAATGGGTTATGAATCGTTCTTTTGAGAATGAGGCCAATTTTACTCATGAAATAAAGATTATAATAGGTGATGGTTTAAGCCTCCCTAACCGCAACAAGCATACTCCAAAGAGAGGAAAGAGGGATGCACAATTCAGTGTGGACTTGAAGGAACGAAGAATCTTTGCACAAGGTACATGGAAAAAGTAAATTGAGAAAGAATTTCATGAAACAATGTAAAAGTCGAAGAAGACAGTAGTAGGTAGTGAAAAACAGAACAGTAAACCAAAAAAAGACGGTCCGCAACAAAACAAACAACCTGTTCTATTTCAACAAAAGGAAGGCCTATGTAACCTTTAGCTGGAGACCTCATATACATACTCCCCCAGGGATTGCTAATTCCCTGATACAAGAGTCAACGCAAAAGGATTAAAAGCCCAACATTTTTCACTGTTTCAGGTATAAAATCAACCATTACGAGTTTAAAATAATTAAATGTGGTTTTGTTTTGTAAAGCCTTTATTCGGTTTTACTGCTTCGCCCTTTCCATTCTCGAGCATAATTTTTTGCACCATGATCCTCTGATTTCTTCTTCGAAGAATAGTTCCAGCTGTTGGATGTTTAGCCAACTCCATTGACGGATTTTTATCCATACGATTTGCAACCAATTCTCAATTGGGCAGTGTGTTTAAATCATTACCGCCTTGAAGCACAAATCTTGCCGTGATCCAATGATCTAACGGATTTCAGAAAATTACACCCAAGAGTTTTCCGACAAATGTTCATTTTACCTTTGATTATTGCTAATTTCCCAGCACTATTCGATGAAAAACCTTATACATGAGGCTATTTACGAATTTTATAATGGAGTTGCATTTTTTGGTGTATTCCATTTCTTTTATCCTCAAAATGCGCGTTATTTTTCTCTCCAAAGAATTCGAGCTTAACTCGTTTGACTTAAATCCCTTTTCAAAAATTCTCGTTTTTTGCTTCCACTAGCTTCAGCAAACTTCAAAAGGGCTATAACATGTTTGTGTTTCACTAATAAATCTTTCGTTGTGACCTAAAAGCAGTGCATACAATGCTTTCGCGAGTCACTGCACAAGGAGAGCAAACTACAACATTTACAGCTGAATGAAATTCGACATGAACGCGGGTGGTAAAGGTGCAAATACGATAAGTAATATTCGAGACACAAGTTTCAGAATTTCTGAAGCTAGAGCCAAAGTTAGTGCGACAAGCATGCGACGTGCAACAGCTATACACAGACGAGCGTATGATCTGTGCGATCAATATCCTGCTTTGTTGAGGAGGGACAATGACTGCTGTTTATTATGAGGCGTGAGTTACGATCAAATGTGCGAGTGCTGGCTATTTGCGATGGTGACACGCACCGAAACTTCGACAATACCACCACGCATGACGACTGCGGTTTGACACCAGTTTTGTATTGATTTCTATTTCTATAGAACTTTCGATTGCTATAACATGGATTTTTAAAAAATGGTTCTCGGAGAGTGAGTTCACGGTCACAAATGCAGCTTAATCCCATCTGACGAAACACTTGTAGGTTGCAGGCTCGCATACATCATCTAAACGCTCGCAGAAGTATGATTTAGATGTTCTGAATAGATTGTGTCCCTGACTTGACTAATATTAAAGAAAACGTTAAAATCCTGAACTTCGTAGCGCAGATTTCGATATTCAAAACGAAATCACGAGTGTGATCTTCAAGACGAAATGAAGAATGTCGATTGTGACCCTCAAGACAAAATCTAGAGCTTGATCTTGAACAAATAATCTAGATCTATGAGCTCTGAAAGATATCGTTTTAGTTCACAGCAGGATCTTCACCTCTCGAAGTGAAAACCTACGTCTTCTCTGAGCCAGTCTGTCATGGTTTTTAACCACAACGTATGAGAAACTGTCATTTAATGGAGGACGCTCTATATATTTGATATGTTCAAAACAGCCATGAGAGGTGTCGTAAGCGCGCTTGCCATTATCAAGATCTACCTTCTACTTCTTCCAACTGCCCATCGACTTCGAGAACGAGGAGAAGAAGAAGGGCGTCAACTGACCGAAGGGGTTGCCTAGCGTCGACACCAAGAAGGGTTA
>JACJUY010004810.1:42348-52441 GCA_014220935.1 Platorchestia sp. MABIK
GTTATCGAAGTTGTTAGTGGCACGCTACCATATAAATTAACTGATAATTAATTAATTTTGTGGACGTTGAAAAGTCTCCTTCAATCATTAGAAAAATAAAAGAATTGTGACCTTGAGTCACGACTATCAGAGGAAATAGCAACGGTGAAGAAATAGGTCCACGACAGTCTTTACAGGAATAAATCACCAAGAATCCTAACTAAATTTGCGTTAGGATGAAAATTTCGGAGCGGAAGCGCTGAACTTAAATCATAACTGCAACGAGGCTAGCCAATTGCAGCTCAGCAAACTAATCTGCGCCGAGAATACTAATTTAGGGAACTGATGAAAAACTGTTGAGAAAAAGCGAGTTATAATTTACGTGACGACGTTGAGCGATATGAATCAGTCACGCAACGATGTCGAACGATGTATTGAATTCGTTCAAGACTTGGAGTAAAGGGAATGACTATACTGAAACCACGGCCAATAATAAAATGGGTTGGTTGGTAGGTCAGTAAACATGCATTAAGCATTAATCCATTGAAATACTGTTTAACGAAGAATATTTCAAAATATAAAACTTTGTCTTGTTGAAAAAAAAAAATGAAACCAAACTCAAGTTCTGCCTAGCTTGCTACCGTTCATCACACTATCTCCATTGATGAAAAAGAAAGCCAACTTTATTTCAAGTAAATCCATGAACTGAATACATAAAAAATAAATTCTACTCCCTTTAGCACAGAAGGTCTAGCCGAAGACGTGTAGAATACGAGATGCGTACTCCTATTTAAAAGTAGTAGGATGAATGTGTGGCAGTGATTGATCGCAAGTGAACCATCAATCTATTCAGCCACATCCTCCACCACAGGCTGAAAGATAATGCTTTGTGTATCCTAGTCTCTGAAGGGGATTATTTTTTTTCATTTCGTTTCACGGCAAAATTCCAATAGTAACCGCACAACATGGATAAATTGAATGCAATGTGTAGTGATGAACGTGAAAAAATAGCGGAGAAATTTGAATCAGGATGGGCAAATTTTATTGCAAAATGCACGTTCTCATTCTTCTAAGAGCACACTTCTTTTAGAGCTACACAACAAGAGTTATGAAATATCCGTATACCACACTATCATAAGCTGTTGCTCTAACTACTCATCACCTATTTAATTATATTTTTTTCAAGACTCCCTAACCACAACAGGTGTTCCATAGAAAGAAAGGATTCAAGGGGAAGTGGTATCTGCGCACACGGTGTGTTCCAATACAAGATCTACTGCGCACAGGAACAGTAAGTTGACAAAGAAGTTCATGAAAAAAGGTGAAAGTTAAAAAAAAGTAGTAGGTGCTGAAAAACAGGTCAGCAGTGAAAAAATAGACCGTAACATGACAAAAAAAGCATTTTAATTCAACAAAAATGGCCTACCAAACTCTCAACCTCATGTCGTGGTTTTACGCTTCAGATACCCTACGTCGTGTTTAAATAAACGTTACGAAGAAGGGTTCGTTTGGCCAACGATCACCTTCGGAAAAGATCCGCCATCGCCAATATATTCTCGTCGATAAGCACAGTATGTGCTCAGCTCTACGAACATCGTCTAGAACATCGCAGCCAACGGTTTCTTCAGTACGTCGAGAAGCGTCGTTTGAAAGCTACACCCACTCCGAGAATACCACGTCACCAGCGTCTTGAAGAAAGCTGCACTGCTAGATACTTCCATCTCTCTTCATAAAAGTTAACTCTTTTCGAAGACACTTGATGTCTTATTCGTTCTATGTAAATTACTTGTTAATCAATATGTAGACGTAATCAAATCTAATTATCTGACGACACTTGCTATTTCCGGTAAATTATTAACGTAAAGTATTGCGAACAAGAACGTGTATTTTCTCAAACGTGACAGCGTCGCCTGAGGCTGCCCGTCTGCGAGGCAGCGTCAGATTATTAGCGCCACCGCGACTCTAAGTGAAGGACGTGAAGATGCCCCGCTCTGCCCTCTGGGCAAAGCGATGGCGCTCGCTGGCAGTTATTTTCATTGAAGTCATGTAATCGACTTGACTATCTGTCGCCGATCTGGAATTTGAGTGCAGATGAGTTTCTATTCTACATGTCATTCACTATTATCATTCATTCTTGTTGTTTAACGTATAGGGTCTGCATTCGCTTTCAACGTAGGAAGTCTTTTCTGTACCTAGGATGTATGAGTAAATTCATTTAATGTATTACATAATCTGTTTCGCCGACTGATCCAGTAACGAGGCCTCACCTCGATATGTGCTTGTTATAAATAAATTCCTGTCCATCGATTGTATTAACTATTTGAATTAGAAGACATCATCATTTCAATATCAAATCAAGAATTTGGAAGACTGTTTATTTAATCCCTTGCAATTATTTAGCCATTAGTAATCAGAAAGATATGTCATTCAGAAAATATTAATGACAGAGTAACATCAGAAATATCCTGAAAAATACGTCATCAGAAATAAATGACTTATGAATACGATCAAAGTACAAACTGCGAGGAACGATCATTATAAATGTGGCCGAGCGGTGGAATTTGAGTTTGCTGTAATGTAAATGTTACTTTCGAATCTCACACACGGAAGAATCATTATACTCACATTTCTCCCCTAAGAGTGCTAATTTCTGTACATTTAATAGTTGTATCCCCATTCGAGGGAAAAGAGGCAAGTATTTCAGAAAAAGTATACTGTGTCTATTGAGAAACCATTCCGTGATTACTGCACAGTGTAATTCCAGTAATTGGTTTACTAGGTACTCAGAAAGCATTTCATTGGATGAAAATTCTTTGTTAGTATCTTATAGAACACGTTTAAAATTTTGCATCAGGTGGTACAGTTCAATGGAGATCAGCTGCAGAAGCTCAGATATGAACCTTTCAGAGAAAATTGCTAGAGAAGATGGGAAGCGAGCAAAGGAGTGGGAAAACAAGGAGGGAGCGTACGTCCACTAATTAAAGCTCACTAAACCGAGCGAAATTATCAAGCCCGCCTCATGGAACGAGAAGCTGACCTCAATGTAGCACGGATACCACCTCAATGCTTCAATAATTGAATGATCAAGCGCGGCTGTCGACGGAATTGCAAAGCGTTCAGTTTTCGAGGCTGGCGGTATGCCGTAATGAACTCAATGGACCTCAAATTTGAAACGCGAAACTATCATTTGAGAGAGTAGTTCATTTTCAATTCCATTCAGATGCTTTGCATTCACTCATAACACAAGAATTGTCAACCGCTGTGCCGAGATGAACTCCATAACTGGGCTTCAGACCGTAAAATGGAAATGCCTTTCAGAGACTCCAACATTTCTTCTATGCTTTTCAGCAGCTTTATATTTACTGAGGGCGCAAGAGTTTTATCTACGGTATTTTTTCCGAAAAACACAAGGAATTGCTAAAATCAGAATACTAAGATATAATGAACCCAACTAGGAATTAATAGAAGTGTCAACAGAAAGTTTCCATACGGAATAAATCACACGCAAGCGAAGAGTGTGGATGGAAAATTATGCACACGCTTTTCGAACTTTAATCATTGATTAATTAATTATAAGAAAGTTTAAGCCTCCCTTTACCACAACGAAGATGTTCAAAGAGAGGAAGGATGAAGGCATTATTTAGTATGGAGTTGAGGGAACGCAGAATCTATGCAGAAAGGGCATCGAAACAGTAAGTTGAAGAAAGAAGTTTACGAAGCGAGATAAAAGTTGAAGTTTAAAGTAGTAGGTACTGAAAAACAGGACAGCAGTGAACCGAAAAGAGGAGGTCCTTAACAAAACAAAGAACAAACAAAAAGAAGGCCTACCTAACTGTCAGCTCGGGCCCTCACATTTTCCCCCTGGGACTGCTAATTCCCATAGATACAATGGTTGTCTCCTCCTGAGGGGAGTTAGTTTACACAGAACACAGAAAAAAGTAAAATAACAGAACGCATTTAAAAAGATGCTGCGATTCGTAACTTAGTCAAGGTAAAAAATAACAAGAAATGAACTGATGCACGAAAAAAAAACAGCACACGGAGTCACAACATGAGGTTGTCAACGAAGTTCTAGAGCGTTGCTGCGCAGAATCTTAACGCGCTCCATGGAAATACTACAGAGATAGCATTTATAAAAGTATTAGCTTACTCAAATCATACACAGGGTGACGCGCAAAAATTTTAGGAAGAGTTAAAACTAATGAACTGATATCAGGTATTTCGTCAACATATAAGCGTCATGAAAAGATTAATTTTCGTGGATTAGTGCCAAGGCAGAGGGCGCAAGACGTGAAGACCCACTCAGATCAGAATTGGGGCGGTATAGCGCGAGATATTTGTATGAGAGGCGGGCGGATAATCCCTCCCTGGGACGCAGGAGCCTCGTCCATCAAGTGAAAACGGAGGCAAGCTCTCGTGTAACGAGATCAATCAGGGCGAACTCGACGCCGCGGTGTCAAAATCCCACTGCGATACGCTGCAGCGAGCCAGGCCAGACGTTCCAAAACTGAATGAAGGTTTTAGATCCTCAGATCTGGGGCAAGGAAGGATTAGATCGTAAGAAAAGGGTCAAGGATTCGCTGCTGCCCTCTTGATAAGGGCGAAAAAGATGGATGCGGCACATAAATTTCCAAAAAGACTACCTACCCAAGAAGACCTCCAACGGAGTGCGATAGACTCAAAGTAATAAACAAAAATAAACGAGATTTATACTTTCTCTTCGCGGAAAAATTCCTAAGGTTTCGGCAGTTTGGATACAGTAGAAACTAACTCCATAAACCAGAAAATAGAATAGGATAGCAAAACAAATAAACTCCCACAATGAACTAAATGAAGTCAAGACTTTATTACCAACAATTCTTGAAAAATAACGAACAATCACGCTCACTTTCCGAGACATATCCCTGCACTACAACAAATCTTAAAAGATCTCTAATGAGGAGATGTCGAGTATGAAAGCCATATTATTTTAAACAATTAAAGAATATTTTGAAAGGAAACATTTGGAGAGAGTATTTGCCAAAAAAACAGAATAATAATGACTGTTTTTCCTACACATCGAAAGAAGACGCAACTTTAATTTTAATTAAATAACTAACTTCAAACAGGTACCAGTCGATAACGCGAACCAAAGAAAATGTTATTTCACAATATTTCATGTTATATTATTTCACAACATTCCCATACCGACGAAAACTTCAAACCTAAACAACGAAACTGCAAAAATTAAGAACAGCAACATTGCACAATTTTACGCTGCTCCCTGCGTACACTCAACGAAGGCAATGAAACCCGACACCGGCACAAATACGGACACTTGTCCTGGAAAAGAGTGATGAGCCGCCGTAATTGCATCCCCCAGGGCGCCGGAGGGCGGAGTGGCTGTGACACGACACTACCAAAGAACTGACATGCGCACCTACGGCTATTTTCACCATTAGATTCGGTGGTGTAAAATTGAAGCACAAGTTGAAAACGGGGATCAACATAAAATGTTGTGGAGACTGGTTAGTGGGAATGTATTTTCCGCTGAAAATTAATGCGCTATCATATGTAATAATGCTTGGTCGGAAAAACGACAGTGAAGCTCTAGCATTCCTGCTGTGGCTAACAGCAAGGTACAGGGTGAGTAATTGCAAAACAAAATCCAGCGCAAGTGAGGAGGCATTTTTTAGATTTTTAAATCTGACATTACTTTTGCAACAACCTAATACATATATGTTTAATATACGAGCCTCATGATATCATGCTTATTGTTTTGAAATAGTAATTTTTAATATAAAGTAAAGTCTGACAACATTCCAAATCAGACCTTACTTTTGCACCAACCTGATGCATTGAACTCGAAGAACGCCTTGTCTCCCAGCAACGCAAAAAAAAATCGGATAATCTTTCAGCCGTCAAAACACTTAAAATGTGACCAAGACTAGATTACACAACAAACCAAGGTGAAATCTCTATATTTAAAAAAAAACACGAATGAAACTCTAATCTAGTCATATTTTTTACAAGGAGAAGCTCTAGTGTTTCGCACAAGCGAAAGGAAAATCGTTGCCTTCTGCAAGAAGAAATGAAAAAGGTTCGACACTTGACACGAACGGAAAACCCTCGGCACTTGACACGAACAAAATAAAAATCCGGTACTAGGCAAACAAAACCGAAATCCAACACTTGAGACAAAAATGTAAACTTATCGTTCACAAGACCCAAATAAATACACGAACCTAAGTTCGTCTCAGCTAGAGTGCGCGGCAATCAAGAGGAGAGTTTACTGTAGGGAAGACAGGGCGCGCCTGGAAGCTACAACTTCCAGAGCTGAGAAGTTGGCGGACTTCAGGAGCGGCTGGCTCGAGAGATATCAAGCTTCACCTGCAGCGAGGGGCGCTGGCCCAGCAAGGTTCATGTAACATCGTTAATAAAGTTGCTCGATGTAATTTTCACGTAGAAATTAATTTTCAAAACCACGCATACGTCAGTGAAAAATAATGTAGGGTAGACGCTTCCATCTGAGAAAATTTTCCGCTTCGTTAAGAAAATAGTTTAATGAATTAAATTTTCCTAAAGATGAAGTACATTTTCCAGAGAAAACGTTCTCAACCCAGAATTAATGAGGTAAAATGCAAATCTGTACAGAAAATACGATGTAAGAAGACAGTTTAATACGACAGTTTAAGTCGAGAAACAACTACAATACTCTACGAGGGGGAAAATTCATTTTTCTCTACGAAAAAGTTTGGCTGAAGAAACTTGACTAATAAGAGGCAGCACCGATACGACAAATGGATTAACAGAAACACATGGACCACAGCAGGAAATTCCCAAAGCCCAAAATTCTATAATTTCTACATTAAATGTTTAGTTTCGAGTTGAACTTTTTTCTTATTCTAGCACCGAAAATGAGATCTTTGTACGCTAAAACGTTTACCTCTAAAAACGTTCTTTTTTAGGTCAATTCTCCTTCAAATCTTAGCGCGGGATTTTACAGAAATCAATCAATTTTTACCGTTCGATCAAATCGGCATTCGTCAAGACAGCGGGAGGAAGAAGGTAAGTGAAGGAAACGGAGCTCACGAGGTCTAAAAATAAGGGGAATGCAGCTGGTCGAGCCAAGTGCCATGATAGCAAAATCAAGATGAATTATGGGTCACATGTGACTGCTTCACCGCCACAAAAAAAATGGATATTGGTGTGCCAAGTTCGAGTTCCGATGAGAAGTTTTAATATTTGTTTATCATGCCATATTTTCTAGTGAAAAACACACCGTTGTATCCTGGTGATTCACCCTATCAGACCAGACGCCCTGAACATAACATTTACACGTTAACCTTCCCTGAAGTAAAATTACACATATGGGGAAAGATATTTGCAATGGCTAACCATGAGGTTTGACTAACGATTGGTAGGTTATTGCAAGATCGTGGTGCTTTTTTTTAACTTAACAGGCTATATTGGTAATCAGGTATATTGATACAACGGTAAATTCGGGAGTTACCGAAAAAAAATCGGTACAGCAGTCTGATAGGGTTAAATAAAATTTATTAAAATGTGAATAGCTTTTAAATAACCAGGAAAACAGCACAAGCCGAAAAAACATGATATAGTTAAATAGATTGTAATATCAGAGGCAGAGCTTCTGTTGCCGAAACTAGTCTCGGAACAAATCTATTTTAATAGAGCTAAGAAATAAGACATGCTATTTTTATGCAAACCAAATGCAAGCTTCGTTATTTTAGCATCGGTGCAGCCTCGGCGCTGACATTATAATACCGGCGTCGAAATATTTGTATCAACGTAAGATTTAAATATCTAAGTTAGTTCAAGTTTCCTTGACCACAATAAAAGAATTCCCCCAAGAATGGATGTAGAAGAGCACAAAACTTGAAATTACGAGAACGGGGAATCCATGCACAAGATGTGTCCCCACACTTTGCGCAATGAAATAGCAAGGTCGAAAGCAATTTATGAAACCCGACTAAAGTCGAAGAAAGTATCGAATACATAAGAAAATAGACGGCAATGAACTGAGAAAAATTTACTGCAACGAACCAAACAAACTGATCTTATTACAATAAAATAAAGGCCTACCTAACCATCACCCGGAACCTCACATCTCCCCTTGGGAGCGCCGACTCCCACAGATGGTATTCAATCATTCTGTACCGAAATTATTCGGCGAAAGAATTTTTATCCGGTGCAGCATCAATCGTAATATTTTCGATCATTCTGATTGGTGCTATAAGAATAATACACTTCATGAATGGCAATAGCTGAACTGATATTGGTAACAGAAAATTCCGACACTTAACTCTAAAGTACAATAACTACGAAGAAATTGTTTGCCTCTCCTATTACAATTTAATTTCAGCCATTTAATCAAAAACAAAACATCCAGGAGAGAAGAGTAATTTGTAATCGAGTTATTTTTCGGTAGCGAGTCAAATTATTGGACCAAAATAGCTCCTAATTCACCACTAAATGAGCAAAGTTGAGCGATTTCTGGGAACTCAATCTAAAGGAAAACACGCTCGTACTGCATTACATTACCGCAGTTCGGTGCGTGGTTACTTAAATCCTGGTAACAAAACCCCTCGAGTTTTTATGACGACACGCGTTCTGAGAAAAGAAATTCTACGATGCGATGTCTCCATGCCTTCGCTAGCGAGTATAACATGTAAATCTTCCTAAAGGCATGGAGCATAAACAACTTTCAACATCCGCATCGAAATGGTTAACGTTGACCTTTTTTAACCGACGTGCATATTTAAAGATAATTTTTCCTCATTTGATATTGAAGAAAATCGTACAGGACATTGAAGTGAAAATCGGTTAAAAAACATCGAACGATCCGATGAGATAATTGTACAATGATTATTGTATTGCACATGCATCTTGTGCCACGTGAGGAGCGATGAGAATACCGCACATTGATATGTATTAAACTGAGACGAACATTCGAAATGTTTTCATTCGACACGACCGTACATTAGTCCCATAAATACATGAAAAAGATAGTAAATGATTAGATTAGTCGTTAGTTTTAGCCTCCCTACACGCAGCAACAAATGCGATCCAAAGAAAAGAAGGAGGAAGGCACCATTTAGTATGGAGTTAAGGAAACGCGGAATCTACGCAGAAAGGGCATAGAAACAGTAAGTTGGGAGAGAAGATTATGAAACAAGATCAAAGTTGAAGAAGGAAGTAGTAGGTGTTGAAAAACAGGACAGCAGTGAACCGGAAAAAGGGTGGTCCGTAACAAAACAAAATCCTATTCTACGGCAACAAAAAGAAAGCCTACCTAACCTTTAGCTCGGGCCCTCACATAGTCCCCCTGGGAGCGCCAATTCCCATAGATACAATAGTTGTATCCCCCTGAGGGGAGATAGTAAATGAGCGGTATAAGTTGATGTAACTAACTACAAGAATAATTCAGGTAGCAGTATCGTCAATTATCATCACTCCAGGTTTTTTATCATTCTTTGTGAACGACAAAACCCATTTATGACTTCAGTTTCTAATTGAGAGACTAGTAACAGTAAAGAACTCAAGCAACGGAAGGAGTATAATCAGTGTTCCTCGGTAACAGATTTTCAAGAGCTTATATCACTGTTTGAAATAATTCAAAGTGAAATTGTGAATCTGCTTCATCACTCCTGATCCTCTATACCTAAACATCATCAATCCCTGAACTACACGAGGCCATAGGCTTGAAGACACAAAAATGAAGATTAACGTCAGTTATCACTTATTTAGAAACAAATGTATTGCAAACTGCGAGCACACACGCGCCTAGATACAGAAATTGGGATGTGTTGTCTCTGATGAGCTGGCTGATGCATCTTCACGTTACATGTGCTGTGAGCGACGAGAGAAAAGTGCTTCAACACTTCACGTCAGTTCAGCCAGAGTAACTGCACTGAAACGGTAATTTAATGTACAGAAGCAAAGTGACATACGAAACTAGGGGTGTGAGCCCTTAAGCCGAAGAACAGCATGCGATATTTTAGGTACAAGAATACTATGCGGTACTGTAGAAGAGCAGCATGCGGTACTGTAGAAGAGCAGCATGCGGTACTGTAGAAGAGCAGCATGCGGTACTGTAGAAGAGCAGCATGCG